>PYAF01004261.1:120040-172891 GCA_007407185.1 Glycine tomentella | reverse complement strand
GCAGGCTTCCAGCGGGAGGGGTACATGAATGAATCGAATACACACCCGAACGAGAGGGATCCAGAGGCTGTGCAGGTATGGGACTGTACAGTTGAGGATAACTTAAAAGGATTTAATAGGTACTACCTATACCAACAAGGTGCATCTACTTTTCGGTAGCCCATAACATAAGAACTCCACAGTTAAGCGTGCTTGACTTTGAACAATCTTGGGATGGGTGACCTCCTGGGAAGTTTCTCAGGAAGTATGTGAGTGAGGACAAAGCACACTAAAAAGTCTTGTGTTGATATGTAGGGACATTGATCCTGCAAGTAGCCGGATGTTACATCCCTATTGATCCAAGATCCTAAATCCACCACTGACTGTAAGCATAACCATCAATCCCAAATAGCAAGCAGTTGGAGAAGGGCACACCCTAAAACAACTATGGTGAGGCTGCAGGAAGCAAGATGGCCACTATATTAAAGTTATTTTGTACAAATTAAATAATTTATACTACACACATATATATGCTGAAACTCAAAACTAAAGACATGTTCATAATTAACAGAGAACAGAGACAGACCACGGAACAATGCAGTTTGGAGGGACAAAAAGGGGGTT
Organism: Glycine tomentella; assembly: GCA_007407185.1. Taxonomy (NCBI): domain Eukaryota; kingdom Viridiplantae; phylum Streptophyta; class Magnoliopsida; order Fabales; family Fabaceae; genus Glycine; species Glycine tomentella. The sequence goes on along the minus strand of PYAF01004261.1, from coordinate 172,288 downwards.
TGAGGGACAATGCAGTATGCATTGTGCCTGCTACTTCCACGAAAACCCCAATATTTCTAGGATGATTGACTATTCTGATTGTAACTTAATCATCTTATATTTGAGATTTAAGTAAAATTAAGACTCATTAATGCATTAGAAACCATTGTCCTTTATTATTTACTGTTTACTATTTACTTTATCATTTCCCCCAGAAAATCAAGTTCATGCACAAAAAATTCAAGGTCTTAGCTCATTGACATGACTTCATAATACTAATTTTAATGAAGCTCCACAATGGACTATAAGACTGATAAATTGGGAGATAACAGGAACATCAACTCACACCTACTCTGAAATGTTTCCCATCCTGGTACTTGGTGTATATCTTATTCAATGGACTATATAAGCTCCACAACACAATGGACTATAAGACTTGATAGCATATATCTTATTCAATGCTTGATATACAATCTATCTAAAACGGGGAATAATATGTAGCCATTCAGTAAATGGAGAAGGCAAGATTAGGTTACTATATCTTGTTCATTAGTATACACAATTTCATAAAACTGAGCCACAGATGTTCCAAGAAAGCATCGACAACAGGTCTCTTAAATGTCTACCAGCTTGTATCTCGCTTTACATATCAAATAAAACTAAAAAATACTCGGCATTGTCCACATAAATCTCTAACACATAAGCAAAAGCAAAACAGTTAAGACCTTGAGTGACAAAGTGTACAGAAAAAGTTGTAACTAAAAAAATGATATTACAGATATCATTGTTTATAAGATCTTTCACCTTTTCTCTAAAAAAATGTACATGGCATGGCATAACTTATAGTTGAAGCCTTAGTGTCCATATATAGTGAATCAATGCTCATTGAGATCTAAATCAAGTATAAAAACATCTTGCTCCTGAGGAAGCAAATCTGGAAGGAGCTTGTCTGATTATGGTTCAGTATAACTCTAAAATGAAGCAGGAAGAACAAACTATAAAGGTAGAAATAGATTAATAAGAAAACAGATGTCAAAACAAAAGTCATAGAACACAAAGTTTGCACATAGCCTAACACCTGAATTTGTTTTTCAATTAACCTTCTCACATCCAGATAAAGCTCTACCGCTTTTGTTGGCATTGTGATATTAGATACAAAAATCAGTATGTAATCAACCATAAAACAATAAAAAAAGCTAATTAGGAATTTTGCACAAAACAAAACAGAGTTAAGGATAACCAAAAAATCTCCAATTTAGAGCATTCCCTATCACTTTTCACACGCGCACACCAACAACAACAAAAAAACAAAAAGTTTGGAAATACAAGAAACAATTGAATCTCAAACATAATTAAAATGTGAACAGGAGGGTTAGGCAAGGGAGATAGATGATAAAGGGAAGGTCAATCTAAAATAAGAATCTCCTATCCAGTACTGCTTCCTAGGGCCCGTTCCTGAAAATTCTTTGACACAGGGTGAAGTGGAAACAATGGTCTCTAACATACAAATTTTTTGAAATACAAATAATACTAAAAAATATAAAAATTCGTTACATCCCAAATAATTTTTAAAATTGTATATTAAAAATACATATAATATTTTATAAAAAGTATTTTCTTCAGACATTTCTTGAAGCAAAATCATTTTTTTAACAAAAAAAATTTGGACCCTGAGCGGGCGTCCCGTCTGCGTTGGCCCAGGGTCGGCCCTGCTCCTCCCATAAGTTGATATGAGAACCAATACCTTCATTGAAAGCAAAGAATTAAAGGTATCATGAGAAGATAATTAGCTACATAACACACAGATAAATGAAATGCATAGTTATTGAATCTTACGATTCACTATTTGAATCCTACGATTTAATATGATTTGCCTATCGATTCATATCAAAAGATGAATCTTATGATTGTGTTTCTTATGATACCTAAATGAATCTGTGCTATTTCTTATCATTGATGTGATTCACATGATTCAACAATTTGTATTATTATTATTATTATTATTTTAGTTTCCTTTCATGGATTCTCATGAATAAATTGAAAAGTCATGATTATTTCACTACTTGTCAGTTGTCATCCACTCATTCGATGCATACACTTTATTTGGCTATTCTATTTATTCGTTTCCATTGTTCTAAAATAAAGACTTCAGAGAATTTTTTTTTTGGCTAATGTTAATTGTTTTAGTTTTTGTTAGAAGACTTATGTAACTAATAAATTTGTTCTCTAAAAAAAAATGAATAAATTTGTTTTTAAAGACTTATGCTTAAGTTGTTTTATATATTTTCCTTAAAAAAGTTGTTTTTTATCTATTTCTAGTTTAAAATTATTTCATTGAACACTATATATCATTTACATTTACATAATATATTTGAAGCAACTTTTCACTTCATTGTCTCTGAATCATACGATATTCGATACAAATTATGATTCACGATCCAAAAATTAGCTTGGCAATTAATTCATGATTTGAATCTCAATTTGATAACCTTGATAAAATGGACTTATAAAAAGCACCTAAAAACTATAACATTCAAGAGAATTATATGAATATTTTGTACCCAGCATTGTGCTTCGGTGCATCATGTATGTGTGATGACAGAAGGGAGGGCTTTTTCTTGGAAGTTATACAGTAAAGAAATAACAGTCCCAGTCCCCAGAAATTGCCAGACTCTTCTTTTTTTATGAATGTTTAGAGGCTAGAGCTAAATGTTCTCCACAGAAACAACCACGTTAAATGGAGTTTTCTACATATATCAACCAAATCCAAAGAGCTCTAAAAACAACTGAACTATTTAGCAAACCATCAAGAGGGAATCCTTTTTTCTTTCCAAATGTTTTCTTAGGTCTTTCTCTACCTCTTTTACTCAACTAGTTTTCATTTGATCCATTCTTCATCTCAAATCTTACTGGACCCTCCATTGGCCTTCTCTTGAATGTAGCCTGAAATTGCCTTCCCTACCTCCCCACACAAAAACTGGCAATCACAGTCACACATATTTCACACTTGCAATTTTCAACTGGTTATTTTCCTACAGATAAAAAAAAAAAATAAATAACGATTCATAATTGTTACAATTGGATAGTTCCTAGTTACACAATTGACATTTCCTAGGTGGAACCCCTGCATTGTGGTATCTTTATAGAACCACAGTAGAAGAATAAATTAAAAAAGAACATCACACTTAACCACAAATAGGGCCATTTCCCACCAGAATCACAAATAATAAGCCATCCAAATGACCAATTCATCCATACCTTCATATAACAATAATACTCAAAGGAGAGAAAAGGATCACAGGAAGACAAGAGGACTAATCATTTATTTAAAGGAGCAGAACAACCCAATACAAGACTAGTGGTGTACATAATATAGCTCAGGGATCAAGCTGTCGTTGATGTCGAATATAGCAAACCTTGAAATTTCATAACATATAAAGGTGTCATCCTACCAATGTTAGGTCTACAAAAATAGAAGCTGAAGAAGAAATTGCAACATATCATATCAACAAGAGGTAGAATCCAATAGAAAACTAACAAAAAGTACAGGCACTGAAGATGAGAAATCCTTAGGAGCAAGACCAACTATATGCTGCCCAATCTTAAATGGACATAAATTTAGCCTGTAACCGCATTTTAACACCAACAGCATTTTCATGTAGCAAAATAATAGAACCTTACGAGATTCCATAAAGAGATCCTAAAGAAAAAGGACAAATTAAGAGAGAGAGAGAGAGAGAAAGAGAGAGAGAGAGAGAGAAAAGACACAAATATTTTCTAAATTAGACCCCAAATAACACACCGTTGGCTCAAAATGAGACCCCAACTAACACAATATAAATTTTGACATTCTATTCATGTCAAATGCTCAAATTGAGAGACACAAAGAAGAAAAATCAATATTCTGTGAGACATTTCATAAACAAAACTTATAAACACCCATATCAGTAGGATTTAAATTACAAATTAACAAAGCAAAAGATAGAAACAAAGAATTAGCAAAGATTGAATGCCATGAAAAATTCAAAGTAATAGTACTCACATCAAGCACAGTAGCTCCATGCCTCCATCACTTGCACTGTACTTTGCCAATTCGCAGAAAGACCTCATTTTGCCATTTATTTCATCCAGACTGTAGGCTGCAAAATAAGATCCAAATGATTTACAGAATAGAACCAGTACACATTAAAATAAATCTCCATTTTTAATCAATTCCAACTCAACTTGATTTAATAGCAATCTTAATCATAAAAACAATCTTTAGTCATTTCCAAATCGGTTCGATTCAGTAGCAACACCAAGCATATCAACAAATATTAAAAGAGTAAGTTAATCATCTGGAACAATTTCAATCTTGTTTAAAATCAATCCAAAGCATATAAAATGGTTGCTCCGAATTTTAAAAGCAAATTTAAAATGATTTTCAAAACACTCCCTACTACAGGATAACATTCATGCAGGTCCTACCTTTATTTAACGAGTCCCATCTCATATACGAGTATAGTTGAACCTACATGGATTTGTGGAGTGAAAGAGTATATTAAAGAATGTCTTTCAAGCAAATCTCCTGTATACACATTCCAAAAATATCTGTTTTTAATCATTCCCAAATCAACTTGATTCCATAGCAGCATTAAAGACCTCTGAGTAGATAAACTTCTTCATAACTACCTATCCTAATGAATTAACTTTCTCCCATAAGCCAAAATCAACTTATTCACTTAACTTTTATAGAAATTATCTCATTTAACCTTTTAAAAAAATAAAGTACATATGTTGATTTTAGCCTATGAGAAAAATTTAATTCATTTTATATTTTGTTTTTTCTCTTATAAATTCTTACCTAAAGCAGAAGTTTATCATCCAAACATGGCATAAGCACACTTTAAAAGTTAAAAATTTCTAACTCAATATAATAATGCTTATTATTCAATTATTAAACTTAGAATTTGATTCTTTTTTTTAATGCTTGTTTTGTGGTTTAAAAAATTATTTTTGAGGATGTAAATTTGATGATATAATAATATTTTCATATTTTTTATGAATTTTCTTCATGTTCTAAAAAGTAGTAATATGTTGTTTTATTTCTTTTTTATTTTTTATTTTAATTATTTATAATTTTAAAATATCTCTATTAGTATTAAAATCTAGCTAAATATATTTTTAATCCTATTCAAAAATAATATTTTATTATAATATTTTTGAAAATAGCATTCTTTTATAATACAATATTACTCACACCAATATCGTTTCCAGTGATACAATCAAGAGGAGTTGCTTAATGCTTATTTTATAATTATTTAAAATTCTGATCATGTCCGTTACTCCTTTTTTTTTTTTTAACAAGAAGGTGTTTATTACTTAACTAATTCTCTTCTCATCAAGTCAATTCATTTTAGATAAATTCTTCCAATTGTGATTCCATATCTAAGTTGAAAATCGAATCTTAAACCTTAAAAGATCTAAGTGTCTAACCACTTATTTCACTTAATTTGAGCAACTCTTTTAAGTACAATTCTAAAAGGTTCATCAAATAAGTGTCAAATTACTCCACATTTTTATATTTCATCGAATATTGGCTTTTTTTATGATAACCACTAGTTACAAAGAAATCCTTATTGTATGCTAATACCATATACTACCCCAACAGTATTTTGACATAGTATTTTAATTGTAAAAGTAAATTAAGCGACAATGTCTAGTTGCTCTAAAAGATTTGGATATGTGCTTGTTTTCAATACTAAACAAACATCTTATAACATGTGTTGGTTTGGTTGTGCACTTGAAAATAAAAAACTTTATACATGAGATGACATGAATTTCTTAATAAATTGATGCAAATTCAACATCCATTAAGACTATATATGTCACATTCTCTTACATAAGTGGGTGGTTGATTTCAACCTCAATCAATTAAGGAAACACTAATAATTAGGATAAATAATCATTTTCGTCTCTAAATGTATAGAACATTGACAAATTCGTCCCTGAAAGATGAAAATTCAAATTTAGTTCCCGAAAGTGAAAAATGTGCAATAAATAGATCCATCTATTAACTTTCATCCATTATCATTAATAAAAGAGTCTAGTGACACAAAGGGACAAAAATATCACAAAAATGATTGCCACACATAGCTGTTGAATATATTGAACCAAAATGTCAGTAAGTTTTCATTTGATCAAAATGTCAATAGGTTTCCGTTGAACTAATTTGTCATATCCCAAATTTCGTTTCATTTAAGGATAAAATATAATTTAATCTTCATCTCCTCCCCCCATTTTTTATCGTTGTAAGCACAACATTACAATAATCACTTAAAAATAAGGAAGAATAAGTTAGAACAAACATAATAAGCATAATATTTATTAATAAGTATAATTTGACCGTTCTTCTGGAATTTAGTCTCTCTGTGTTATATAGGCTATTTCATTAAATATAACAACGAAAGTAAACAAACAGGATTTGTCGCACTTTTCTCACTTTTGGGTAGTAAAATTTTAAATTTTCATCTTTCAAAGATGAATTTATCAGCACTCTACACATTTAGGAACAAAACGATTGTTTATCTTTCATTATTTCATATTAGATCTTAGGATAGGTCCAATCCAATGGGCTTGATTATAAAATGGGCTTAGCTAACTAGTAAACCAGATATCCAATCCAAACCTCAATTACCTCACTGCATACATTTGAGCCATAAGGTAGCATTCTAGTTTTTTTTTTTTTTTTTTTAAAAAACAAACTACTTTCTCAGTAAAAGATAATTGTTACATCGGTTAAACTTTTAACCGATGCAACATGTTATTTTTGTATCACACAAACTAATTTCATTTTACAAGGAACAATGTATTCCGAAACTGCGAGTATTAATTTATGGGTTTTATCCTTAAGTAATTCTCTAAAATTAGACAAATTTATTTGATAGTGTTCAATTTCACTGGTTACTATTAATTTTGCTTACTGTTCCAAAATAATCTTGAGAGTGTTTAATAGTTATATATATATATATATATATATATATATATATATATATATATTTAAAAAAAAAGTGTTTTAACATAGAATAAACAGGAACACAACAAGATGATGGCTAGGAATTGATAACAAGATGAGGGAAAAAAATTAAAGCCTGCGTGTACTCTTCTTTTCTTGCTGCAGTAAGTTACGACGTTTTGGTTAGGTATGGTGGAAAAATAACATGATGAGGAACACCAGTTGCCACGATGTAAAGTGTACATTACTTGAAATGTTGCTGCTGTGACAAACTGAAAAGAGTTAACAAATCACTAGCTTAGTTGCTGCCCAATTTCAATGTAATCATGATAAGACTAACAGAAAAAAGTACCATATATAAATCATTTTGTTATTATTATAGTAGCTTACATCTAAAGGCTCTCTGATTCTAACAAAACCAACCAAATTAGCAATGTCACTTGGATTAATTCCTAAGCAAAATCCATTCATAGCTTTTTCACCTGCAGCACCAGAAATTTTGATCCTTAAAATAGTTTGTCTGGTGGATATATATAGTTTGACCTTTGTGCCCACGCACGAATGAATCCCACAATTGCAGATTGAGTTATTGATTTGAATAAATAGTATATCATTAATAATTATTTTAAAAGTTATCATTAATAATGATTTTACTGATGAGTACTCTTAGAACTGGTTAAGAAATTAAAAAAAAATCACTAAAAACCATAGGAGAGAACATTTAAAAATCACACAAAAGTATATTGTTGTGCATTCCAATAATAAAACAATTCTTTTTTTACTTCTTTAACTAGTGTTCTTAGAACACAGTTAATATTTGTTTATAATAATAATTTTTTATTAATTGATAAAGTGAAATATTTTACCCAAACTTATGTGGGGTAGCATTGAAGGTGGTTCACTTCGTTTTTCTCTTTCCCCCTCCAAGTCATAGCCACTTCGATTTTGTCCTCAAACCCCACATGAAAGCCATTTTGACATGTCAAACTCAAAATTAGTGAACATGAATAACTCTTTGACGATTTATGTGACAAATAGTAACTTCAAAATTGGTCATGTCCCATTAAAGTTGCCATCATCATTTACTACAAAAGCCCTGAATAGAAGGTAAGTTTTGGGAGTAGGGATAACATCCAATTTATGCCACCTGCTTTCATAATAATTTGACAACCATGGGTATTTTTGGAAATATCAAAACACTACAGTGATGCACCTATTCCCTAGCCTCATGCATTATATAAGAGAGGCCCTCATGGCCTTAACACACCAAGTCACCAACATTCCCCTTCTCATAACAACCTCAATTCAGAAACTCTCATTAGTTAGTTCCACTTCCATTCTACATCAAAATATGGATCAAATTAAATCCCACAAAATAGAAGCTTTGATTCAAAGCACAAAATCCCATAATTACATAATTAAGCTTATTCAATTATTGGTCCCATTATCTGTGTTTTCTTTCTTCATTTCTCCATCTTCCTTGCTTGCTTTCCTCTACCACTTCAACCTCTACTTCTCTACATTTTCATTGCAACTATTTACTCACACCATAGACAAGAATTGCATGTTTCTCCTATGCAATGGTCTCCTTGTATTTGTTGGCATAACAAGATCTTTATCTGGGTCTAGTAGTGTTGCTGAAAGTGAATCTTCTAAGTATGTTGAAGATGGATCACAATCTCCATACTCAGTTGTTGATGCTAATGAGGCAATAATCTTGGTGGAGAAGGAAGCCATGGAGAAAATTCATGAGCCTCCTGGACAGAATACAGGAACAGAACATGCAATAGAAATCAAGTACTCTGGTGAAGAAGAAGAAGAAGAAGAAGAAGAAGAAGAAGGCATAGGAGAAATAATTTTGGAAGATGAAGAAGAAGAAAAAGGGAATGCAGAATCAGTTTTGACAGAAGAGAATAAGAAGCTAGATGGAGAAACTGGACTATTTGATGAGTTTCTGATTGGAGAAAGTGTTGAAGAAGAGGAGGTTGTAGAAGAACCAAACTGGGTGTTAAGTACTGAGGAGTTGAACAAAAAATTTGATGACTTCATTAGAAAGATGAAGGAAGATTTGAGGATTGAGGCTCAAAGACAATTACTCATGGTTTGAATTTGATTAGAAACAATTATGATATTTTTCTTATACCTTTAATTTTTATTTTTATTTTAGGATTTCCAGGCCTAGTTGTTAGCCCCCTCTCCCTCTACTTTTCTAGTATTATAGTTGTATTCCATCTAATATGTGGTTTTAGATCCTCTAAGAAGAGAAGTGCACTAGAGTAACATTATAGAGTTGTAATTATTAATGAGAAAACAGTGTAAGATTTTATTTGCAGAATACATACAGCCAAGCATATATGCTTGTTTGGTTAAGCTTTTTGTTTTTATTTCCCATGTCACTACACGTTCAAGCTTTCAGTTAAAGGAGGATTCAACTAATTCTTTTTAAAAAAGTAATCTTTTCAAACAGGTTAGAGTTTTGTACTCCTTATTCGTATGTATTCCCTTAGAGGATGAAATTAAGTCTCAATAATAGAAATCATTTCTTAGTTTTTCCAACTTATGATCATAATAAGGTTGTAAAGCAGGGTCTTGCTTTGAAATTTTGGAACTTTAGGTTAAATAATCAGAAAACTTCTATATAGCAATCTTAATATACAATTAATTACATTTAATCACTTAATATTTTTTAGCCATATTGGTCACTTTTATAAGAATCAAATTAGAGACTTTGTTTGTTTTCTTTTGTCAGCATGACATTGATGTAGAGTACTAACCAGCTTTGTTAATGATTAATCTTTATCGGAGAACTTCGTTGTTCACCTTTAGTGACGTATCTCCTTTTAATCACGTTTTTTTCGATGCACAAGACTCGAACTCAAGATGCTGCTTAAGAAAACCAAATTCAGTATCACTCGGATCAATGACTTGTTGATAACTCAGTTTGATTTTATAAGAACTAATATAGAATATTCCTACATTAATTTGTTTTTTATAACAAAAGTACCTTTAATTATGAGTCATTTTTTGGAGTTCTATAACTAATAGGTACAATACATTAATCTCGAAAAAGGAATTTGATTTATAAGATTTGGTATAATACTTATAAGATTGGTGAGAAATTCAATTTATGAGATTTGGTATAATATTTATGAGATTGATAAAATTTAAATATTTCTTCTTTGAACTTATTGGTTTGATCCATAAGTGAGATCAGCGGTGTATGTCATGCATGTTGCTGCCAAAAGTAAAACTCCTTATTTTTTTTCTAGGGAATCTCCTAGTTTTAAGTTCTTTAAGAGTGTACCAATGAAAAATTGTAAAAATATTTTATACTCAAATGTTTGAACCCAAATTTTTGTTTGAATTCTTGGCTAAAGAAAAACTAAGCTGAGTTTAGTTAATAAAGGGATAGGGCAAAAAGAAACGAAGTTTCAATAATTTTTTATTTAAATGAGCATCCCATCTAATTGTACATTAAAAAGAGGTTAATGTTGGAAGTGGGAAAAGCTTTCCCGGAGAATGGGTCAATTATTTTTGCTGACTTCTAGATATATAGCTATTTTCCATTATATTTGGGGTAGCGATCGATAAATGTAGAAAAGAAAAAATATATTGATAATTTTTTTTTTCTAAAATAAGCAATTAAAATAATAAATATAAGAGATATTAAAAGAATTAAAGTCGATAAAAGCATTTTAAAAAATAATTAGAGTATTATAAAAGAACCAAAGAGAATAAAACAACAATTAAAAAGACTTAAAATTGGAGTATAAATGGGATAAGTATCAAGAGTATTAATTTTTATTCAAAAAAAGGATTCTATTAATTTAATTAGTATGCACTATCTGTAAACTGTGTCAATAACGTACATCACATATAGGGATCATTTTGAGGCTGAAATCGTTTATTGACTTCATGGTGCATAGTATAGCAAACATTTATTGCATAAGTTAGCAACACTCACTCGGCTGCCATGCGTCAGAGCAGAAATGATGGGAGTATTTGGAAATTTATTTCGATGGTAATACCTATAATTGGTAGATTGGAATGAAGATTCTAGTTTTGATTTTTTATTGATCAAAAGAAGTAACTATTCTAAAAACAAATTTACACCATTTTCTTTTCTGAAAGGGTAAAGTATTGTCATATTAATTTTTATAATTAAGAAAAATCAATATAAATTCTTAAGATGTTAAAAAGTTATAAATTTAGTTATTTATTTTCATTTTAGTTCTTAAACATATGTTAACATTATAACTCAAATTAAATAATTTTTTAAATTTTAAACTAAAATGATTCCCATGTTACACTTGTAAGAATTTTATTTTAATTTTTTTACTTTCAGAGATTAATTGTAATATCATTATAAACTTTCGGAACTCAAACGGTATTTTACCTTTATTTAAATGTAAATAAGTGATTTAGCAAGTCCCCACATTTTAGCAGATGGGTCAGTGCAATGCTCACAGATGTCACGTTTTAACTAAATAGTTATTGAAACTACAAATACAGCCACTTGCTTAACTATCAGTATTTATATTCTTGTCTAGCCTAAAAAAATCTTATAAACTATGGTTGAGCATGCATTGGAGGATTCTAGGTTTCCAAATATAAAATACTAGTTGAAAAGGATTTATGATATTACAGCCAAATCAGGGATTAGTTGCTGATGTTACCGGTAACTAAGAAACATAATGCAGATATGATTCCCATCAATTTACACTCAAATTGCACATGATGTACGTCCTTATTCTTAATTTATTTTTTCTCCACTGCAGGCATGTTCATTTTAGCCTAATTAGTTTAGTGGCATTCAATCAAACTTCAAACTACTCTTTTTTAAAGATAGGACAAGCTCCCAATTTAAACAATAATACAGGAAAGTTAATTATTAAAAAAATATTTATCATTACTTGTGTATTGAAAGACAGCTTTAGAGGGGGAAGAAAAAAGCTTAACATAAATTATGCATATAGGACACAAAACCAAAATCCTTTGGGTACCTATATATTCATACATACACCCGCCCGCAATTCCGCTTTACTTATTTATAAAATTAATAATTAACAATAAATCAATAATACAATTAATTAAAATAATCTACAATTAAAATAAAAAGTTATTCTTAAATAACCCAAAGACAACATTAAAAGCATATCCACATAATATTAAAAACAAACAAATATAACATTGATTTATCTAAACCCAAGTCATAAATAAATATAAAATTACAAGGATAATCATTCAATATTGTGATCGTTAAAATTAATGTTCTAATTGCATAGCAAAAATTCTAATTAAAAGGTTAAGATTTTCTACTCTCTTATAATCATTCGACATAACAATTTAGGATTTTTCACTCTTTGATAGTGATACTATTAGATATTAGAGACTTAAAATATTAATCATAAAAAGTATAATTATTTTTTATAGAAAATTATATATATATATTTATTAATGTATATTAATTGTATTAATATATACAAATATGATATTTGTGGGGTGGGATAAGTATTATAGTACATTTGTTCGCACTCATATTCGTGTAAATTTGTGGATATATATCTATTTCATATATAACCTTAATATTATAAATAATTATCTATATCGCTTATAAATATTTTTGTGAATATCTATAGGATGCCATTTGTCATTTCTAGTTGCATTGGACATGGACCTACGTGAACAATATCCTGTCAAACACCCTTTTCATAGGCTCTTTGGGCATTAGGTGTGGTTTCACATTTAATTTGCCAAAAATTGTAGATAATTTTTTCTTCCAATTTTTGGCACTAATATGATCTTGTTTCAATCAACGCCTATGTTAATGTCAAGGTGTCAAAACAACACATCATACTTCAAAGCCCAAGTGCATCTATGATCCATGATCAATCTAATTAGGGTATTTTCATAAAAACTACAGATTTTTACTAGCTAAAACATAATTTTGGTCATGTTATTTTACTCACTCAATCTATAATTTTGATCGCCTTATAAAAAAAAATATAGAAATTTAGTTCTCCTAATTTTATAAATCAAGAATTTGGGTGGTACAACCATTTCCAGGTGTTTACCATTAGGAAGAAATTAAAAATTTGGATTGCTAAATCATTGATGTGGTACTATAATGTTATCTATAAACGCTTTCACTAAACAAAATCTTTTACAAAAGTTATTTTAAATAATAATTTCTAAAAATACTCTCATTCAAGATAATTAATATTCCAATATATATATATATATATATATATTGGATGATAACTTAATTGCTTGAAACTATTATATTAATTAACAACAAAAGATATAATATTTGTTAAAGAAATTCTACCAACACATTCTTTTAGGCATCACAATAAATATTATTAAAACAATTATAGCATTCACATAAATAAGTAATTGTGATGCAATCTATTAATTAAGAAGTGAGACCTATCAAATTGTATTTTTAATAAATTTCAACTAATAATAGTTAAGAAATGTGTGATGTTAACATTTTTCTATTTGTTATCATTTTTAGATAAAAGACTAATTACATGTGTCTATTTAATTAAATTGATAAAATTGATATTTTTAAAACTGAACCGATCATTGAAGCTCCGGAGGTGATGATTCAACGTTTAATGATTTAATAGTTTGAATCAATAATAATTAAAAATATTATTTGGAGTTTTAATAATATTTACAAGATGTATTGGGATGTAATTGGAGATGATATTTGACGCTTTGTGGTGTCAGCTTTTGAAATGGGAACCTTTGAAGTGGTTGCAGCTGAGGCTCTTCTAGTTCTCATACCTAAGGAAGACCCTCGTGAGCTTTTAATCAAGTCTAATATAACTTACATTAACAATTTGTTGGTGAATATAATTGATCAAATTATATTTATCATTATAATATTGAGTTCACATCGATCAGTCATCAAGATGTTAGGTTTTTTTAATTAGAAAATATTAAAAATTCAAGCAAACCGATTTTGGTTGATTTACTGGATTTTAGACTGTTTTAATGGATTTATTCTAGTTCTTTGCAAGACCAATTTTCAGAATTAAATGAATTAATTTTGGTGACAAATTAGTTTGATCTGACTCTAAAAACACTACTTGAGACTATTCTGTTAGGGGGGATATAAAAACTAGAATATTATTGAAAAATGTTTATTAATATAATTTAAATTGATAATAAATAACATATTTTAATATAACTAATTCAGTATCAAAATTTATAATAAATAAATATCTTTGAATATATAAATTTTATTTTAAATTATAATGAAAACTAAAATTATCATATAAGATTGTTTTTAATTATTGATAATTAAAAAGAGAGATAGAAATAAAAAAGATGGATTAGGGATATAGACAATATAGATATAAGATAAATATAAAAGAGTCGTTTAAGATGGCTGAGAAAGAAAATCTTTAACCAGTTATAAAAATAATGAATAAAATACACATGTAAAAATAGAAAATATTATAAAATTGTGTTTTCTAACGTATAATATAGGGCTATATCTGTTATTATTTTTGAAAGCAACCCAAAAGTTTGCAATGCCAATAACTTACCAAGTATATATATTATAGTTGGCCGATGAATCGATGAAAGCTAGCTTTTACCCATATATGAAGGATAACCAAGGACTTTTCCTTTTCAACCCCCCTTTAATGAATTTTCATCACAAAGGTCTCATGGGCCTCTCTACCGAAGGGAAGTCTATCTCGATATTTAATATTGAATTTGTTTGGTTTTCGACCTTGTACAACAAATCAATTTTTTGGTCGGTGAGGTCTAGAAGGATTTCGAAATGTGAGAGAGTTAATTATCTTGTTTGATAATTACACCGGATAAAATATTCGATTAAATCAGGAGGACATCTAGTACATCCAAATTGAACACACTCCTCAGTCACGTATCTATATATATTGAACAGTACTTCTCATCCTTCAACATGTGCGAGCAACGAGTATCACTTGGTCATAATTATCGCCACTAAACTCACTTAAGGGTAATCACTTTATTGGAAGTGTCTAAACATGATCAGGAGAAATATTACTTAGTTAATAATCATGATGTGACATGTCCACACATCCAGGTCCAACAAGGTTAGTATAAAGAGAGGTGAATCCCAGTTAAGAGGATTGATTCATTCTCACCTACTCACTGCATATCCTTAATAGTTCTGGGTCAAACTCTCACTTGAACGTCAGAGTGTCTTTTGCATATATCCTCCCCTCCATTCTGTCGGACACTCGCGTACCTGAGAACTCAGTAGGAAAAACCAAGCGGATGATCCTTTGACACTAGAGACCCTTTGGCAGAAGGATAGGTATCCAATCCATTTGTGACAAGAACAATAATTACATTGAACAATTGTCTCATGTAATTCAAATTCAATAGCCAAATAGTTATAATAATCCTCTTGTGTAAGTTGTTTATAAAATAATTTAAATCAAAGAAAATACCAATAAATTGTTGGTCTGAATGATATTAGACTTAGTGTTCTTAAACAGGGTCTCGGATTCGAAACTTACAAATAAAAAAAATATGATTGAAAGAGAAAATTCTAAAGGTGATCAGTTAAATTTTTCAACAAAGATTAATCATCGATAAATACTGCATACTAATATAACATAGTAAAAAAAATGTTCTTAATTATATGAATAAATAGATATATTAATTAAAATGATATAACTAATGAATTAATCGAACATATATATATATATATATATATATTATAGAATGATGTGATTCTTCATAAATAGGAAAAAGATATTTATATATGTAGGGACATTATTCATGGGCATTAAAATTAAAAATTAATTCAATACATTCATAAACTCATAAATAATAAATTCATTTACCTAAAATATAGGAAAATTATCATTTTTAAAATATCATTATGAAACAAAAAAAATTAAATACCATTACTGTCTTGACTTGAATTATGGACGTATAAATTATATTTAAGGTCTTAATAATTTATTGTATTTAAAAAAATTATTAACAAAAGTTAGTTTTGAGAATAAATAGAAGTGGACTAAGCTTAAAGAAAACTTATCTCATCTTATTTTCTATTACTTGTAAAGAAACACAAACTACATAATAACTAAGAAGTTCCACTTAATTAGGATATATATAATGTTTCACAGCAGCATCTTCAGTAGTGAGGTGTTTATATTTGTTTAACTTTTTCTCTCCACTCGAGCAGCAGGTATCATATAATTGTTAATATAAAAATATCGATACTTATATAAATATTCATTATTTAATAATATTTATATTATAAATAATATATTTTCAAATATTATATATAAATAATCATTACTTAATAATATTTATATTATAAATAATATATTTTCAAATATTATAAAATTCATAAAATGAAGTTTAACATTTATGTTATCAATTTTACTATTAAAATAAATTTCCGTATAAAATATTTAAATTTATATAAAATTATAAGATCTATAAAATTATAAAATTAAGATAAGTAACTCATAGAAAATTATACATTTATTAATGCTATAAGCGAAAAAAGAAAATGCGTACCGTATGTGTTGATAACCATGAAACTCATTGACAGCTCGAAGTATTTAGGACTTTGAATGTGATGAGAGTCTCTAAACTTCAATCCTCCACACCACTTATCCCTGTAAATGGATAGAAGCAGACGAAATAAAATAACATTAGTTATCATTAATTAATTATTCAAAATAAGATCAAACATAAAAATTAAACATAAGAAAACTTTTTTCATTTCATTATTTCAAATACCTTTAAAATAACATTTATGTAATTTCATTTGTTTATACAAATTTTTTAACTTCAGGAGAATAATATTGTCACTACAAAAAAAACATGGATTTTTCGATGGACAAAATTCGTCGTTAAGTTAGAAAGTCCGTCGAAAAAATAGAATTTCCGACAGAATTTCGACGGACAAAAATCTGTCGGTAAAATGATCATAAGAAATTTTAATAGACGAATTTTTTCTTTGTCGGTAAAATCCTCAACATTTATCACATCCTTTTTAGACTACAAAAAAAAAGATCAAAATAGGTTTTGATTTGGAAGCAGAGAAATTGACTCGCTAACTCACTCACCTTATTGGTGGTTTCACCGGTTTTGTTGGATTGGGATGTTTGCAAGGAACGAGCCTTGATCCTGCGATTAGGAAGGTGGGGGGTCGAACATTGGGGGTGCGGCGAGTAACGAGAGAGCGCATTGTTGCATTGTGGACACAGGCTGAGAGTCGGTCGTGATGGAGGCCGGGGTCCGCGACAGAGGCCGTAGTCGTGACGGAAGCCATAGCCGTGATGACGTCAGAGTCGCAGACTGCATGACTGAGATGGACAATGAGAGTAGGAGACAGGTAAGGGTAGGGTTGAGTTGATAACACTTGGGGAAAATGTAATTTTTTCGTGGAAACATTTAAAAATTCAGACGAACTTAATCTGTGGGAATAACTTCGTCGAAAATGCACTTATTTTTTGTAGTGTGTGGATAGAAGTAGACGAAATAAAATAACATTAGTTATCATTAATTAATTATTAAAATAAGATAAAAAAAATAAACATAATAAAACTTTATAGTTGTATATATCAAAAACTAATTACATTCAATTATCTTCAACTATTTTTTAATAAGAAATAAGTTATGTACGAGAGACATTTGAATTGAGTTTAGATTTTTTTTCAATATATAAAAAATTAATAAAAAATTTATTAATATAATTTTTTATATAATTCAAAAAAAATCCTCTAAATATATCCATGCAATGCACAGCTATTGTCTAGTATGAAGACATGAAGACAGAGTATCTTCATCTCAAATATATTAGCATTTTTAAATTCATAAAATTGATACATATAGACATACTTAGATGGATTTCATTGACATCTGTTAGACACGGGTTAATTTCATCTAAACATCTGTGTCTAATTTTATTTACCAATCCAAGATGGATATCAAGACAAAAAACAAGATAGAGACGGAAAATTCCGTCTCTGATTATCGTCTCTAAATAAAGAATTTTGGTTTCATTTCCAGCTACTTAAAATCCATCTCTGTTAGAGACGGATATGATTCCGCCTCTATATTCCATATGTTTATCAAACTTTTCCAGTAGTGACACTACAGACTTAATTATATATCATTTATTAATCTCCTTAACATTCCATACATTTTCCAAGTAATTAAATGAAAATTTTACTATCTTGCACAATAAAATATTTAAATAAAAAGTAATAATCGCATTTCATCCCCTCATTTTCATCTCACTCCTCAATGTTTATCCAAACATAACTAATGTCCAATGAAAACAAAAACGTCTTTTTTTGTGTCATACAAACCACTCATTCATGCAGGGTACTAACTGAAACAATAATATCGAAAGAAAGCAAATTAGAGATTAAAAAAAAAAGGCAAAAGATGCAGATTGTTACACAAAAAGTTGAAGCTGTGAGTGTGCATACACTCGAGTGCTTATATATCATGTGGAAAGGGTGTCTTTGATATATGAATTATTGGATTGGCATGGCTTAGCTAGAAGTGATCAGTTTTACCCAGTAGTATAACTAAGCACGTGAATGTGAATGTATTAATAATAATATTGACGAGGACAGTCAATAAAAGGTTGCAATAATGCATTCTATGCTTAATAGTAAGGTGGGGTCTGTTAATTCAATACTGTAGGCAGAAGATAAATTATAATTAATTTGCTAAAATATATATACTAATATTTATTTAAAAAGTTGACTTCTCTCAATATATGTTTAATTAATCTATTATACATATTATGTGAATAAACCTTTTTACTGTTCTACATATTGATGTCAACATATAATTAAATACATAGGTAAGACTAAATCCCAATTAAACAATGCTAGTATTAAATAAGACAAAACTTAGATGTTTAATTAGTTACTTTTAGTGTTATTATATTATATTTTCACTTAAAATTCCATAGACTAACTTAACGTATACATTTTTCAACTTCTTGTTAGTTTTTTAATTCGATCTAATTATTTTTCAGCTTCCTAGCTATAACATAACCTAATTTTACCTATACTGATAAATTCTAGAGAAAATGATATATAAATGGGAGCTGCATATATACACGTGCAACTTGCTTATATTGTAGAGAATTGATATCACTAATGTGCTCAATTAATCCATAGTACATATTGTGAATAAATCTTTCTACTGTCCTACATATTGATGTCAACGTATAATTAAGTACATAGGTAAGGTCAAACTCCAATTAAACAACGTTAATATTAAATAAGACAAAACTTAAATGTAGTTAGTTTTAGTGTTATTATATTAGATTTTCACTTAATTCCATAGACTAGCTTAACATGCACCTTTCAACTTCTTGCTAGTTTTTTTAATTCTAATTAATTTTTCAGATTTTAGCTATAAGATAATATAATTTTACCTAACATATATAACCTAATTTTACCTATACTGATTTTATAATGCCAGCATTTATTACGTGAATTAGCAAAATAAAATTCTAATTCTAATTAGATAACAATACTAAAACCATATAAAGGCTATATCTAAGTTTTATCATATTCAATTTGTGACGAAAAATCGTATAGCTTCTTAGTATGGATTTTGAGATTTGACAAGGATGTTGGCGTTCTTGCCACTTCCAAGTAAGCGCTTCCAGAACACAAATATGCTTTTAAGACCCACATATCCTTTTTTCTTGGCCTCTATTCTCTGACTGAGACAATAAATATCTACTGGATTTTTTTAACTTAGCACGATCTATCTGTTCAAAGAGAACTAGCCATGCATACAGTAAAAGTGAAACATTCAGAATAATGGATAGAATAGATGTCTCTGTTATAAAAAGAGTAACTCAAAAAGCTCCTACTTGCACAAGACGGTGGTTTGGGTCAATGAGTGTGTAACAAGCACAAGCATTCATCACAAGTTCACAACTAAGAAGAGATAGTTGTTTTTTTTTTTTTGCATACATCAGCATATCTTCTATCAGAGACAATTATGTTCCAACCCATTGAGTAGGACTGTTATGAAAATCTTTTATTAAACTATAACAACTCCGTTTATACTAATTAGTATAAGCAGCAAAACCTAGTTGTATTACTAACATTTCTAGAAGTGTTCAGTAAATTCTACCAGAACAAGTGATTAAGCTTGGTCATAAAGACTCTTATAATGAATCAATAATCACAAAGTTGAAATTATTAGGAGAAGACATATCGATGATTTATATTACATATGTTTAGCTAATGTAAGTGTTGTGTATAATTAAAGAAGTAAAAATATAGATACACAAGTTTTACAAAATGAATATTGTCCATATCAAGTACTTCCAAATTAACCTAAGATCCACAACTCCGCATGTCTCCCATATTTTTGTCAAGCACTCCTAATAATTCAATACTTTCGCTGTCCCTTGCCGTCTATCAAAAGGGAGAGGGGAGATAAGGTTACTGCACAGACGTGGCTAAAAAGATATTTTTGTCCACGGTAGAAAGTAATAATGGATATGCAAGTCAGAAGTCACAAGTGTTTTTAAGAGTTTTTTATTAGAAATGTAGTATTTTTTTTCAATAGAGAAACTCTCAAAAACAGTTTTAGTCTTACCTCGTGAAAAAAAAAATATTTTTTCTTGTAGAATTAGCTATTCCATTAAGCAAATATATCGTGGTTGCAGAAGTCTATACATCGCATATAGGCTTAAGGACATCCTAACAGAACCATCGAGACGACGTTTGGACCTAAAAGATCGAATGGAATGATACATAGACAAGTAAATCTCTTATAAATTTTTGGATACTCTTTTATTTAATTAATTTAATTAATCCATTTTTGAAGATTCCGCATTCGAAGGAGAGTAGACTACTCAAGAACTTTACTTTTCATTTATTTTCTGTCTTAATTCAGAATTGGATATTGGATAAATAATTAAGAAAAAAAAGAATAGGTCAATGAAATGTTGATTGGTATTTATTGAGAACTTGAGTAAAGAGTAAACCTTTTTCTTTTAGATTAGAGTTTTTTTTATAGATATAGAATTTGAAAGTGAAAACCCTTTGCTTCAATAACAAATACAGAAATATATATACACACATGAATTGTTAACTTGTAATAAATAAATTCACAATTTGTGGAATTTTTTTAAGAAACACCAATTTTCTTAACAAAATAGTTTAGATGACTTATGTCACAAAGCCTCGACTTTAAGACAAATCTCAAAAGTTAAAAAAAAAAATTATAAAAATTCTTACATATTACTTATCAACAAAGACTTTATAATGTGCGACTAAAATATTCAAATTAATATCTTTAAAAGATAAGAGTTTAATTCTTACACACTAGATTAGTTTTTGTTGGATCGACTTTTTATTATCATGTGAATTTGTTCCTAAAATTATTTCAAATTTTAAGAGTTAAAAATAATAGAAATGGCTTTTCTATATGAAAATTATGTATATGTGAATCAAAGACTAAGAGCCAAGAGGGAAAATGCCAAATGCGCACAGCCAGATCTGTATTATCTTTACATTGCAATGATGCAATCTTCAAATTGGGTATTTGCTTTCAGAACCAAGTATGAAAAGAAAAAGAAATAGAAAAGTACCCAAATAATGATTACATTGTCATAGAAAAGGTTAACCAAACTTAATATGCACAACAGCACAAGGGAAAAGAAATCGAAAATTTATAAATAAAAAATTACAGGAATTAAAAAATAACATATTTATAAGGATAAATAAAACATGTAATTGATTTAAATTTGAAAATAATTGTATAGTTTTAATAATATTTTAAAAACAATAGAATTTTCCAGAATTTTAAAAAAAATTAATTTGAATTAAAATATGATAAAAGCCCGCTCGATCATTTCCAAATAATAGTAATTGTTATAATTTAAAATAAAGTATAGTTGAATTTGAATTTGAGATGACAAAAATGAGAAGAAGAAAAATCCAACCTTCATTAGTTGTGTAGAGTTTAGTTTATTATGTAAAAAAGGAAGAGATATAATGAAAAATGATTAATTTACTAGAGGATGAGAAAAAATTTGTCTCATTCTTTAAAGTTAGAAGTCAAATTTATAATATCATAATAAATTTTTTATTATTTGTTTATTAGTATTTAGCTGCCTTACAATATATTTGAACACGAAAAAAAAATATTTGAGAGAAATGGTTAGAGAGAAAGAAAAGTTGGATTTTTCTCTGCTTGTTTAATTGGATGAAAAAGTTTTTATAGGTTAAACTCTTATTTTTTATTGTTTTTTCTTCATACAAAAGCCACAAATTTATAATTATATATTCTAGTTCTAGAATACTATACTAAATGCCCTAAGATATAAAACATGTTAAAAAAAATTAGGAAAAAAATTATATCATTTTATTAAAAATAAGACTTTCAATAAGGTAGGCATATAATAAAAATCTGGGGACTAGCATAAAATTAAACAAAATGCTCTTGCAATCTCCTTATAATACGAACGTTCGATAAATCAGAAATATATCTTCTGCATGTGTGAATAAGATCCGCATTCATAAAACATGTTAAATTATTAAGGATTATAACATGTATCCATAACTAGTAATCGAAGTCACAAACAAGAGATATGATTGTTTCATATGATTCTTCAGTTGAAGTCACTTTATTCTTGAATAGACCTCCATAATCTTTACATGGGAAATTAAGAGATAACTGAGATAACTGTATGGCTTGATATAACTTCAATTGAAATCATAATAAGGATTTTTTATTTATTGACTTTAACATTATGTTTCACTTTTCTTAAAATTTGAATTTGAGGTTAACTCTATTTTTTAAAATTAATTTGTAAAATAGAGTTATTCTTTATTTATATTTTTTTTTATTTTGACCTTATCATCATATAAAATATTTAACACACTTCCTTATGTCCAGGAACATCAAGGACATGATATCTTGCATTGAATTAATTTTAAAAAAATATCTATTTAAGTTATGTTCGACAAAACTAGTTGAAATATTAACTGAAAAATTAACAAATAGTTAAAAACTGAAAATTAATAGATAAAAGTTGAAAAGCTAGATAATTAAATTATTATTAATCAGTAAAACTAGTGGTTGAAATAGCTGAAAAGTGTAAAATGATAGAAAAATAATAAAATCAAGATTTATTTAAATATGATAACTAGAAAATTAGATAAATAGTATTGATAATTAAAATGAAAGAAAATATAAAAAAATTAAAAGTTAGAAACTAATATTTTTAAAAATGTTGCTTCAAATAACGTTTTAAAAATGCAAAAATTGACTAAAAACTATTTAAAAAATTATTTGCCAAACAATCCAACAAATTTTTAAACTAATTAAAAAAAATTAAAATCTTACTCTAAATCCTAATGAACCACTGATCACATCAATGTGGGATCTGCTATAGTTGTGCTGCCCATTATGATACTTGTACACCTCTCTCTCTATTAAAGATGCAACCTCCCTTTGTTCTAACATGAAATTTAGTTTGTGGTGAAACTAGAAAAATTGGATCATCTCCAACTACCCTAACTAATTAAATAATAACACTCGAAGAACTTGCTTTCAGAGAAAACACTTGAAAGCCCTCTTATTCAGGTAATTCATCTTCTTATTAATATGGCTTCAATTCCAGTTAAATCATTAATTTATTTTATTAAAGCAGTTTCTTATCTTGCCCTTTGAATGCACTTATGGTCGTTGGTGTCTTAGATATCCATCATCTACGATCATCTGTCAATTTTGGATTTTTTTTTTTATATTCATGTGTGGGAAGAGGGTGCTTGAATGTTGAAGCTTTATTATTATTGCTGACATGAAATCTAATTCTGACATGAAATGGACAGCAGGTAATTTTTTATTTTATTTTTCTAACTTTCTTGCTAAGTTTATATCCGCTTTGTTAAGTCAGTTTATCCCAAAATTAATGAATCAATATTAGTATATCCTATGAGCACAGTGTAGAACTAAATAAGCACTAAATAATCTGGATTGTTGATGAGAAAACCAACTATCAATATTATGTAAATATGCATAATAAATCATCAATGTATTAGAACGTAACTATATTAGTTATTCCATTAATGACTGATATTATTTAGTTTATCCATAGTGTTTTTGGTAAAGCATTCGATGAGTTTATAAGCTCCTTGACATATAAGCTAGTTTGACCAATAGAGAAACCAAATCACAGTTTTGAAGGCATCAATCCTGATTGTTTCTTTAAAAAAATGCCCAAAAGAGATTATTGAACAAGCTAAGCAACAAAAGGTAACCAAAAAATTGAATTTATTTTACTTGTTTCTTTCTCTTTTAATTTTTCCATTACTTCAGTTATTTCACTTCAGAACTAAACCTGGAGTGTAAAATAAAACAGCGCTGACTTTTATATTTTAGAACTTAAACCATTACGTTTTGGAGGCAGGGAAATTGAGTGTTAATTTGCAAAATGGGAATTCTATGTTGATCGATCGCTATGAGTTTTGTGCATCTAGAACTTCGTATGCAAAGCCACTGTGTTTTGATGCCCATAGGAAGAGCAAAAACAGTTCTATTAACTGCTTTGGTGCTATTCTAGATGCTTATTGCACTTTTGGTAATTAAGTGAAAGAAAATCCTATTCCTTAATTGTACACATATGTCTGAGATATTTTCCTCTACAGCTCATAAGATATGGATTCAGTTGTTGCTAGAATGGAAGAGATCTATTTAGGTTGTATTTAATTAATGATCCAAATGAATGTTTTAACATCATCCTTTTTCTGTTTGTGGCAGTCATATTGGAATTTGAACATGCACTAATCTTTGATGCCTATTTTACTAGGCTTAACATACTAGTTTATTGTTTCTGTGAAGTTCTTTGAATTGACTAAATATGCAAATAAACCTATATGAAATAATGGGTTCCATGTTTTTAAGTCTTGATAGTTGAAATAATATACTTTATCTGCATTTTAGTTTTAAATTAACTGATATAGACTGTTATACATCTAAAGAAGGTCTTTATTACTGATCTTTTTTTCCCTAAAAGCATCTGTAAATGAGCCATTCATTTTGTGGTCACAGGATCCTGCAGCTCAAAGGCTAAAAGTAGTTAAGAGTTATCTCCGTTCCAGAAGTGCTTCTCTTGCTGATCTTGCTCCTCCTAAGACAAATGGAAATGGATCAATTTCCATGTTCTGAGTCCATCCATATTTGGGAAATTGAATCTAAGTTTTTGAGAAGTGACTATGTACCTTGCAGTTTATGTAGGTTTGGGAGATTTAATCTTCTACCTTGTCAGGCCCCAGAAGAAAATAGGGTGTTCTTCATGCTGTGTACTTTACAATTGTGACAATTAACCTTGGGAGAGTTACACCACAAAAGTTAGTTATTGTAGTTGGAGAGCTCTATACTTTATAAACCCTACACTAAAATTTCACACTCTAATGTGAGACTAGCCTCATACCATGCAATTGGATCCTAACATCTCACCAAGTTACACAGCCCCGGCGCGTTGACTGGCACTAGCTCTTTCACTAGTCTCAAATGCTACAATGTCGGTGTCACCACCCATGCCACTTGTTTGCAGCCATGCCACAATGATTAGTTGTTTTAGTTGGATAGTCTAAGGCCCTTATAAACCCTATAGCACAATCCCATACTTCCATTGTAAGCCTCAAGTCCCATATCTTGCAATTGGATATTAACATATGTGCTTTTGTTTTCCCTTGAATGGCATGGGTTGGACTAATCATGACCTATGCAGGAAACTACTTGGAGATATAAGGTTGATTGGATGGTTAAGAAAGAAGAGAATGAGGGAAAGGTCGTGTTCCTACTAACAAACTAATAATTAACATTTGTCGATAAATAAATAAAAAGGAGACTACTTGATTGAGAAACAGGAACTAGTTGAAGCCATATGCACATGGGCCAAAAAGTTGGTCCAATAGAAATTTTAATAGGTTGAGATCAACAAATGGGAGACTCATTTTTTTCTAGTCTCTTTCCTTCTTTTGATTCTCATTGTTACAGGGATGGTTTTCTTGGTAACTGGGATATATGGTGATAGAAGTTTCTCGACTCAAGCAGGGAAAACATTTGTGGTGTTGGATATGGGCAGGTATATCTATTTGTTTGGCTCAGCTTTTCCTCTGCATTGCTGAGCTAAAACACTGAATGCAAACAAAAGGCATTTGTCAAATGAGCTTTTACTCTTAAAATAACCAATTTAGATTTGGAGGCAGAAGATCTTGATGAGGATGGAACTGTTGGTTACTTGAACATTCTTTTGTTGGCAATTTATACTATCATATCGTTTTATTATCCTTTTTGGAAACTTTCTTTCTCTGGTTGTTGCTCATAGGGCTGCTGAATTCGTTAATCAAGAAGAAATCTCCTCTGTCATACAGGAGTTTGAAGAGCTTGATGTTGATCACTCTGGTACACTGTCAACTTCTGATTTAACACTTGCTCAATCATCTTAATTAGACCAACACATTATATACATAAAGTTGTTAAAGTAGTTTGCATTTTTTTACTTCAATGATGAAATGCACACCAGATTTCTGATGAACTGGAATGCCAAATTTGGTAGGCAATTATTGATCGGGTTCCAGACACAAATTTCTCTTTGGTTTCTCTAGCACGGGCTGCATGCAGTTTGAAAACATTCAAGAAGAGTAAAGGGAGAATGTCCAACACGTTAGATTTGCAGGATAACATTAATGGTAAGTAGTTAATCAAGTCACTCATCTAATTAATAAATATTTACTATGACATGATCAAATCACTTTCCAATGCCATTACTTTGCATCCATGATGGTTTAATTTACTGCTGCGTTACTCCTACCATGGCAAGCCAGTCTCAATTCCAGCGCCTTCAATTCCCTCAAGTTTGAAATTTTTTTTTGAGATCTAACTCCTACTTTTTCATATAAAGATCATTCTCAAATTCTTCATTCAGATTAATAAGGAGACTAAAACTGAACCCAAGTAGTTAAAAAACGTATTTTGAGGAGTCTAAAACTGAACCTAAGTAGTCAAATTTGCAAGTAGGTGCAACGAGACGAAGGAAGAGTTCTGAGATCTCTAAGGATAAACAAGTGCTACCTATTTTGTTGCTTGTACCTAGAATCCTACAAAGTCTCCTCACAGCCCTGATTGTGATGATACGCTAAATGATCGAGAAACTTTATGTTTATGGATAAAGACACTCTTGGTCAAAGGAGATTGATTTCAATACGAAGAGCTTTGAGCATAATGTTTTTGGTCTAGCCCTTTCCGACCAATAACTAACAAGAGGAAACAAAATTCATTAGATGATAGACATGTAATGAATGAGTTGTTAGCTAGTCGCTATGTGTACAAACACCAATCAGCCCTTTTCTTTATTGCCCTACAAAAATGAAGGTGGTATAGCTAAAGTGAGTAAATCATATCCATCTTTAATTAAGTTATAGAAGTTAAAACTACCCTTCTAGTCTGTTCGGAATGGTGGAGAAAAAGTGAGTGAAAAAAGAAAACCGAATGAAAAGTAAAAAGAAGAAGAAAAAAGGTTTTTTCTTACTAAAAGTCAACTTTTATCTCCTTTTTTCTTTTTCATTTCCTCTTTAATCTAACAAAAGAAACAAAAGTATCGTTATCTGTGGTTTGTTTTCCTCTATTTTCTTTCATCCAATTGTATCATTCAGGTTGGAGAATTATAGAAAAAATGTATGCGATTGTTCATGGTTGATAGCATTTACAGCGATTACAAGGGAAGGACCACAAAAATGAAGGTGATATAGCTCAATTTGAGTAAATCCAAACCTACAAATTTATTAGATTGAAGTTAAAAGTTAAAACAACCCTGCAGGTAGGAGAATACGAGAGAAAATATGTACTATTACCATTCATGGTTGAGCAGCATTTATAGCCATTATAAAGAAAGGTAAAAAAAGTCCACAACACAACTGTGCTGGCTGTGATATACTAATATGGTCTTTTAATCCCTTTATCATCTATAGTTGAGCAGCATCCTCAGTCATATGATATCTGTGATCTACTCTGGCCTATGCTATGCTATGCTAACACCATCTTCTCTTCACAATTAATCACCTACAAAAACAAGAGTACAAACTGTGTGATTAATTAATTTATATCTTCAACATTCAAATTCAAATTACCATGTGGATGCCTTGAAAAAATAGAGTACTAAGCACATGACAGTAATACTGTGCAACCAACATGGATGGCACATGGGGCACGTACGGTTAAATTATTAATTTCCTACTCTGCATATACTATAGTATTTAATTATGAGTTACATTTTGAACCAACACAGCAACACGCACTAGAGGTATAAAAAGACAATAGGTTTTGGAATTATTGAGAAAATATATGTACGGTTTCAGAATAAGGGTTGAAAAATTGAATTGGAAGTTTGGAACGATAAATTTGTCTAGTAAAGAGAAAAGTTAAGGAAAGAGGTAAAAAAAAAATGAAAAAATATGTATGATAAAAATGTTGTTTGGAAAATATTTCTATTTAGTGTTTATGGAAGAATAGACAAAGGCATTGCCGACACTGCCATGCATATATATGCGGGTGACCCTGCCAATGATGACTCATCGGTGACCTACGTATTACCCTTGAAGATTGAACACACAGCTCAGTCTCAGTGCTTTCAACTTCAAGTAAATATAGACTTTTATATATACATCTTTTTTATCAATTATTCTTTTGATTAGAGAATTTTTCAATCCTCTCTCACAATCACACACTGTCACTGTCGCAACTCCAGAACATTCCCATTTCCCATTAACTAAATCTATCCTAAGATACTCATTCAATCAAAAACTAATAAAAAACCATTAAATAATTTTTTAAAAAAAATCCAAATTCCAATATCACAAATTCCCATAATCATGAATGATTTAGGACCTGTTTAGTTGCGTGCATAAATAATAAAGGAGATAAATTTTGAAGTGGATAAAAGAAATTAAGGAAATAAATTCTTGAAATTTGAATTAAAAAAGGAAAAATTGAATTTTTATTTTTAAAAATCAAATTTTTCCTTATTTTTCCTTCAACTTTATTTGTATGCGTACAAAAGAAAAGACATTTTTTTCTTCTTTATTTTCTTTTTAACCAACCATACATAACATTAGTCTTCACACGTTTGGCAAAAATATTTTTTCAAAATCCTTTTTTCTATCAGTTTGCTTAGCCGTGTTTTTCATTTAATTTACATTAAATAAATAATATATTTTTTTACCAATTTTTTTTAAAAAAAAAAAAAAAAAACTATTTCCCCTAATTCAATCTGAAGCAAATATGACAACAATGATAATATCTTTTCCCCAATACAAACTAAAACAAAACAACAAATTACATTATCAATTACAGCAACACTGGCAGTGACATTCAATTCAATTGTAAAGAAATTAAAAGTAACAATATGAAAAACACCCAACAATAATAGAAAATATAAAAACTTGAAACAAAACAACAATTACATTACAATTACAGCACACTGACATTCAATTCATCCGTAAACCAAAAAAAAAAAATAGCAATACAAAAAACACCCAATAATAATAGAAAATAGTCTATATTCACTAAATTGACACATAATAAATTTATTAGCATATATAATAATTAATTGACAATGAATTAAATTTGAATAATAATTATTATTAGTATTAAAAAAAGGTAATAAATTGAGGGTTTCAATTCTTACATAGTCGACAGACATTCTCTCTCTGATTGGGGCTTCTAATCGGACTTGTGGGCGTCGAGCGGCGGGTCGTGGTGGTGGCCGGCGACGAAGTCGAGGAGCTCCTCGGCGGGTTTGGGAATGGAAGCGTCGGAGTTCAGCGAAGTTTGCGTCTTGGCGAAGAAGAGAACGAGGGCGAGAAAAAGCGCGGTGGAGAGAAACAGTGGCCAGAAATAGGCGAGGATGTTGAGGAACCTCGGAGCGAGGTGGAGCACGGAGAAGACCGAGAGGGACACGAGGAGTGCCACTCCGATGTGGTACCTGAACTTCAACAGTTGTTCTTGGATCTCCATGGGAAGAAGAAAGAAAGAAAGAAAGGAAAATGATGGATAGTGATGGTGATGGGTTTGTGAGTGGGGGAGTGTGAAAAGAAGAGAGGTTTATAATGTGAAGAGACAGAGAGATAGAGAGAGGAAAAGGTAGGAAAAAAACATTGTGGATGTGTGTTTTTTGCAGAGATTCTTTTTTTTTTAGAGACGTTTTTCACTTTGGTGTGTCTGGCGTTTGTTTTTTACTGGGGCTGGAATTACCGGAATGGCCTTTCCTTTTATGGGATTCGCATCTGTGACGTGGACTCTAGTGACCAGTGAGCGTTCAAGTGTTCATTCCTTGACTTTGTTAAAGTTTGTTTCAAGTTCTTTACTTTGGATGGACCCAAAGAAAAAAAAAAATACATGTTCCTTACCTTACTCTGGTTGGATTATTGAGTAGTCCATGACAATGGTGGTAAGGTGTAAAATAACCCAAATGATAAGAATAGTGTAATATAATAGGATAAACTTAAATTTGTTTCTGAAAGTGTAATGTAATAATAAACTAATCCTTAAAAATTTAAAAATTAAATTTAATATATGAATATATAAAAAGTGTTACAAATTAATCATATTGTCAAATTTATAAGATTATTTTATCATTAAGTTATAATATTTAATGATCAATTTGATAATATATTATATTTTTTGAGAACGGAATTGACATTAAATTGTAAAGTTTATGAATAATTTGTCATTAAAAATTGGTTACATAATTAATTTTTACATTATTTACACATTCAATGATTAAAATTAAATCTTTTATCTTTCAAGAACTAATTTATCACCATCTCACATTTTCAAGAATAAATTTTGCTATTTATCCAATGTAATATGATGACTTTTGGCCGAGTATCCTATCTTTTATAGGTAACTTAAGTGAGTGTATGAGGCAAGACTTTTTCAAGTTTTCTAAATTTATAAAAATTGTTTGATTAAATTAAAATGTCTTGAAATGTAGAGGCAAGACTCATTCACTCAATACTAATGTCTTTGTTCCAAAAGTCATCCATATCCTTCCTAGCTAGTATTGCTATTGCTCAATGTCATTGTCAGTTGCAAAGAATTACTCGTTTCTACATTGCATGCTTAATGTTCTTCATTCATTTCTAAGTAATCCTTTTGTTTCTGTTCACGTAGCAGAACATCAGATAGATAGAGAACGAATACTACTAAAAGATAGTTTTTTACCACGCACCTATCTCAAGCTTCTAGCAGTGTCACTTCCATAATTCTATTCGACCATGAATCTAAGGTGCTTCTATCAGTGTCACTTCCATGACTCTGTTGCACCATGAATCTAAGGTGAGTCATATAAACACATCTCTATTTATATATGGTATCTTCCAACTACTCCATCCACGTGTCTTAACTTCAATCCCTTCTTTACCACACCATTGTGTAATTCAGTCTTTTGTCTACTCTTTATACAGTATAGGGTGAGTAATCGCGTGTACCTAACATGTTAGGACACATAACCTCTCTAATTCTGTCCACTCCCCGTACCAATCAGACCATGGTTTCGGTTACCCAGTCATAAGAGTTGGCCACCGTTTTGGATTTCAATATATGTATGAAAGTCTGCCACAAGAGTCATATATCCTCACGGGAAGAATCCTCCCAGACAGTGTATAGTTACAGACTTACAGTTCCCAATGGGTCCTATACGGTTAATGTATACACAAATTTAATGAGAATTTTATAGATTTTTTTAACTCTGAATTTATATGCCTGATTTATGTGATATTCTTTTAATTCTTGTTAAAATCACTCACTAAATCTACATATAATGCATATTACAAAAATAGAATAATAATTCATCAAACATAGTTAACATTAATGTAAAAATTAATTTTGTTATATACTTTCAAAAGGATGTTGAGTATTGAAAAGTGACAATACACTAGGTATGGCAATAAAAATTGATAAAATTTGAATATGTGGATATTCCCCACACCTGTCTGGCTATATATATTTTTATAATTATTAACAATATAGTTATATATTTATATATAATTTTATTATTATATATTATATGTAATTGTTTCATATTTTATTTTTTATAATTATTAAAATATAGAATAATTATTTTAATAGTTAAATAAATAATATTATAATATAATATTAATTATAACAAAAATAAAAATTATACATTTTATTTAAAATTTAATTTAATTCTTAAATATATTTTGTTATTTAATTTTTATTAAATTATATATATATTGAATTAAAATATAATTAATAACTTAATCTAGGATTTCTTTAAAATGTATGAATAAATGTTATTTTAAAAAATGTGGGATTTCTCTATCCGATAAAATCTAATGGGGATGGGATTGGGTTCCATTTTTTTCCCCCATTTTTTATAAATTTGAACACCAAACCTGTCGCCACCAACCCGCCATGTTGGTTCTTAGGAGCTCATCAAGGCCAGAACATGTCTCAAGGTACATCAAATGCTTACAAAAGTACTTACATATTTAGACACCAACAAGGTCCTCATATCGATAGCAAGACCATTCAGGCCCGCTGCGTACTTCTTATTAATTTACATCAATAAACTTATTTATTTTACCATCTCTATAACCTTTTTTTTATTTATTTATCACAATTCTTATTTTATATATTTTATGATGGCTTACATTTTTTTATCCTTAATAAATATTTGATCGATTTTTGTGTTTGCTCCTTAATAAATTTTTGAATAAAATATGTTTGGTGTCTTTGTCAAATTTTAAAAGTATTAATTTGGTCCTCTAAAATTTTTCGTATTAATTTGGTCCTGTAAAAATAAAACATATTTTATATGGTCCTCGGTGGTAACTCCATTAGACTATAATTTAATGTGATTAACAAACTTACACGTGTAATTTAATTACAAATGAATTAAATAATTTGTGACAATTAAAACTCTAAAAATGAATTAAACAATTTTTGTGGCTAAAAACCCCCAAATATTGTAATTTTTCGTCACTTTTTAGGTGATTTTCTCGCACTTTTTTATGAGATTAGGAAAAATATGAAGCAACAATAGTTCTAGTGTTTTTTGAATGTGCATAGAAAGGTAGAGAGAGAAAGTAATTAAGTCTATTTGTCACATAAAGGAACCGTTTAATGGAGTTACCATTGAGGACTATAAAAAATACATTTTATTTTTATAGGAACCAAATTAATACTTTTTAGAATTTTACAAGGAACTTCAAACATGTTTTACCCTAAATTTTTAATTTTTGTTGAGTCTCTAATGAAATAACAATTTTGTTTTTGGTCTTGACACTTTTTTTTAATCTATGATAAATTGACAAATTTTATGTTTGCTCACTGATAAAAAAAATCATTTATTTTAGTCGAAACTAAAACAAGATTCACTAATTTATCAAGGACCAAAAATAAAATTATTATTTATTAGAAATTTAATGAAAAACAAAAATTTATTAGAAAAAAAACCTAAAAATCAGTTATTTATTAGGGATAAAATATATTTAATTAAGTATTTTACATTCATCTCTTTTCTTCTTGTTT
Organism: Glycine tomentella; assembly: GCA_007407185.1. Classification (NCBI taxonomy): domain Eukaryota; kingdom Viridiplantae; phylum Streptophyta; class Magnoliopsida; order Fabales; family Fabaceae; genus Glycine; species Glycine tomentella. The sequence continues at coordinate 138,726 of PYAF01004261.1, read as the reverse complement.
CTCTTGTTTATTATAACAGTTATTGGAAAATAACATTAAATGACCGTGAGCATCCAATGTCAAATACCATGCATTCAGTGGTTGACGGACAAATAAAACAAATTTCTTTTGATCCTTAGAAAAGAATATAAGAGTTGTGCAATATATATGCGGCCTTCTTCTTGAACCTTCTTGTCATTGTGTTCCAGCATCTCAATATTGGCTTCCATTCTTTCCACTCGACAAGAGCTCAAGTGTTCCATATATGCAAAGACATTAAAACAAGTGAAAATGCAATAACACTTATTATGACATGCCTTAAGAATCCAGAATATTAATGCATGCCATCATCATCCAATAATTGGATCCCCCTTATCATCATCACACCACTACTACACAAATTCCTTATCATCTTCCTAATTGGACATACACTTTCCGTAGAAGAAGATATGAAAATAAATCTTAGCCACCAAGCTTTCTTGAAAAATAAGAAACCCCAAAAGAAGACACGAATCCATCAATGGTTGTCACAATAAAGAATAAAAACAAACCAAACCAAGGATTGAACAAAGTTTGAGTCTGTCAATAATGGTTGTTTAAGTGGGAGAATAAATTGTACCAAAAAGGAAAAAAATTAAGTTGTTCAGCAACTTTGTGGGTAGCACCAGCAATGCCTCATGGTGGTAATTATTAGAAAAAAAATTAATGACAAAATAATTAATATGTAATTATTAAAAAATCTATCACTAAAATTGTGATGCAAAAATTAGTGAGTGAAAAAAAAGTATTTATTCTGTGACTAAATTTAATCACTAATTTAATAGTTTTTGGTAATATGAGAAAAAATGTTCTTATTGATTAACAAAAATTGTGTTTTTTTATCCATCATTTTTTTCATTTGTGCCTACCGATCGACCAGCTTTCAAAATCATATATACATGGAATAACTGCGTTTGTGTGCATAAAATAAATAATATAATAATAATAATAATAATAATAATAATAATAATAATTATAATAATAATAAAAGTGCGTTTGTGCAAATCAAACGAACTAGGTCTTCCTATCACTTTTGATCTCTCACTCTCCTAAAGGACATTGGACTCTGGTATATATTAATTGAACAAGATAATGGGATGCATGAGCATGCTCTGTCGTTCTTTTATATATATATAAACATTGGTTACTAGTATTTTGTTTTTAACTATTACGTTTTATAAGAAGTTAGCTTTTAGCTGTCAAAAAAAAAGTTAACTTTTACCTTTTTTTTTGTTCACACAAGTTAAATTGTAATTGAGTTTCAGCCTTACATAAAAGAAAAAGTAATTGAGTTTCAGCCGAAAGAAAGAGAAGAAAAGAAAACGTGTAATGGAGTAACGGACAAAGCATAAAAGCCCGCAGTTTTTGTTAGTCAGTGTTGAAGATAAGGTCCAACACATGCATGACTCATGACTCATGATGACGCGATTATGGCCCACGTTCCAACACTATATGTACAAAACGTGGGTTCCATCTGAACATAAAAAGAGAATTTCTCTTAAATGGAAACTTTTTTTTAACAAATGAAAGCTTATTTTAACAAACATTGGAAAGTTTTACTTCAGAAAAAAAAAATTGGTAAGTTTTCAACCATTGGATTAAACTCGCTTTACACGGAGAAAAACTCAAAATTATACAAGAAGAAAAGTATAGATATATCTCCTGATATTAAAAAAAATTACATTATCATTCAATAACAATTTATTATATATAACAAATTTATTAATTTTATAATAATTAATTGAGTTATATTAACAATAATTTCTCATAAGTTAACAAGATAAAACTTTTTATTCGGACAATACATAAAAAAGGTCATATATACAACTATTTGCCAATAGATTAGGCTTTGTTGGTATATTTTTATATGATAAAAACTAAAATGTTATTATAAACATTGTGAATTTATATAAATATCAATAATGTTCTTTTAGATAGGCAAAAACCCTGATGATATAATAAGTTATTGGGCTCCAGCCCATATGGGTTCATATAATCATACAATAATTTATTGGATTTGTATGTGAACATATTAATATTTAATATATATGTTAAATATATTCAACAATCTCCTCCTATTGTAAAATGTTCAAACAAACATAAATCATTCACATCCAGTCCAAGACAATCAACTCGGATCGATCAAAGAGTTTTAATAATAAAACATTAAACTCAAATATCATTTGCAATCAACCTAAGTTTATTTGTAAGAGAGTAACGATTATCTAGTTTTACATAATAAGATTAATAGTCACGTCACTTATAATAACCTAGTCTTGTGATAATGTCAAGTTTCAATTAAGAATAAGACCAATAGATTTCTTATATAATCAACTATTTTTATGTTTCAATTTGGAATGTCATAATCACTAATTCCTTAAAGTCAAATAATCTAAATCAAGTTTGGAATGAGATCATTTAACCAAAAGGATAGACCGATCTTGTAGAATTGTATCATCAAGTTTGTAATGAGACAAAGATAGAACTTTTGAATTAAATTAAAATCATCTCATCAACTTTGAAATGAGATAACTTACCTTTTTCAATATAATTAGCAACCACGATCATCAATAAAATATATAAATTGTGCTTATCATCATTTGACTAACAAAGAAAGATTCGATAATTTAAAATACACAATTATCAATTAAAGATAAGTAAATATTTCTCAATAGAGGATGGAGAATTGCAATTGTCCCTAATGCAAAGAAAGATTCGATAATTCATAACATATAATTAAAGGTAAGTAAATAATAGAGGATGGAGAATTGCAATTGTCCCTAATGTTTTGTCGTCATGGGTTCTCAAAACCAAATATTTCCCAATAGAGGATTTCACGGAAGTGTCTTCAGGACACTATCCATGTTTCGCTTGGTGAAGCATTGTCTCTTCTAAGGTGGTGTTGAAGGAGGGGTTTCGGTGCAGGTTAGGGGATGGGGTTAGCATTGATGTTTGGAAGCAACCTTGGTTAAGGTCCACTACTAATGCTTTTATTGAGACTCCCATGTACCCAACTATGGAGACCTTGAAGGTAAGTGACCTTATTGATAACAGCCAGGGCTCTTGGAACATCCCTCTTATTGACCATTTATTTGATCACGGTGATGTGCAAGCTATCCAGCGTGTCCCTATTATGGATAGGTCTAGGAGGGATAAGCGTATCTGAAGCCATTCAAAGTGTGGCATGTATACTATTAGGAGTGCTTATAGATTTGCTTTGTATAAGCTCACTGATTATGATACAATAAGGGTGCAGGGAAATTGGAAGCTCATATGGATTTGGAGATCCCCCCAAGAGGGAAAGTGTTCATGTGGAGGTTGTGTAGAGATTGCCCACCAACCAAAGCTACCATTCATTCTAGGGGAGTTCAGTGTCCTCTTCTGTGCCCGTTATGTGAACGTGAGATCGAGACCACATTACATTCCCTTTTCTCGTGTAATGTTAATAAAGGATGTTGGGAGATTGTGCAGGTGAGGGAGCACATTGAGGCTTTAACCCTGAAGATCGAGTCTAGCAAGGAGCTGGTGTTTATGTTGTTTAATTAGTTGAGCAAGGAAAAACACACAGACATGTTGCTATGTTGCTTTGGAGCCTTTGGTGGAGAAGAAATGATAAACTGTGGAATAACGTAAGTGCCTCTGACTTCAGTGTTGTTAACCATGGTGATGAGTTTTATCAGGGTTGAGCAAAAGCTAAGTTCAGTTCCAAAACAATGGCCTCTCCCCCTGTGGCTTGAAATAGCATCAGCTGGTCCCCTCCAAACTCGGGAAAATTCAAGTGTAACCTTGATGTTGGTTTCGCTCATGGCACTAATTAACATCACTGGGATGGGGTGTTGTGTTAGAAACCATGTTGGGTTCTTGTTGTTGGTTACATGAACTCGAGGTCACCATATATGGATGTTAAGGAAAGAGAAGCATGGGCCCTTCTCACAGCTATGGAGTTCATGGTTTCTCTAGGTCTACAACATGTGACTTTCAAAATGGATTGCAAGAGCATCGTGGATAGGATAATCAAACTGTCCATGGATGATTCTGAGTTTGGTAACATTATCCAAGACTGTAGAAGTGTCTTGAGCCATAATCCAACCTTCTCTATAGGTTTTGTATAGAGACTAGCCAATGGATTTGTCCATGAGCTTGCTAGGATGACACTAGTTTTTCCAGTCTCTAGTTTTTATCATACAATTCCTTGTATTGAGCAATTGTTAAGTAATAAAATGAGATGAGTATGTTTCTGTAAAAAAAAAAAAAAAAAAATTGACTTCTCTGTAACTGTTAGTAACATCCTTCGCATCTTTGAAGTTGAGTAATCACGTCTATATCTTTTGCAGAAAAAGTGGATTATGCATTTGCTGTGGTTTTTGGTTCCTTTTCACATGGTCCAACTTTGAAAAGAACTAAGCAGAAACATCAAGTATTTATTTAAATAAAATGATTTATTTAGTAAGAATATAAAAAATTAAAATTATTTTAGTTAAAAAATTTAATTTTAATTATTATTTTAAAATGTATAGCTAAGTTCATTCCAAGGGAAATTAACCCTTTGTAACCATTTAAAACGAACAAATAAAAAATAAAGTTTAATTTAATTAAAAGACATTATAATGTTAACTTATTAAATAATATAATCTCAAAGCATTATTTCTCACTTAATCATGCAAAGAATAATTTATGACTTCTATTACAGCACCCCAAACTGGTTAAAACCTTAAAAAAAGATTAATCACAAAACTAATAATTTAATTCAATCAAAGTATACAAAAGGCAGAGATCATGAAAATATAAATAAAATAAAATAAAACTCAAGGCTACTTGCATTTCTTCATTTACAACTTTTAGGGTACACATAACTTGATTCATATTTTACCCTTCAATTGGCGTCTTATAACATTTTCAATAAAATAATTCTATTACACCAAAATTATAAATAATTTTTTATTGTAAACAGTAAAGGCATAAGTGAAAAAATTGATTGGTTATATATCTAGAGAAATAAAAATGTGTACACACGTGTATATATATATATATATATATATAGATAAATATAAATTAAATTATCAAATTAAAATTAATAAACAAATTAATTTTAACACAATAGAAATGTCGACACTCAAATATGATAGGGCATGTATTTCCATTGGTATTCTTAAAATAAATATTATTAAATTATTATAATGGTGATTTCATAACGGTCTTTATATACAAATTAGGAGTGACAAATGAATTCATTTATTCGGTATCCATCTAATCTATTTACAATAAATTTGTCAAATCCATCCATTACAAAAAAATATTACTAATGAATGGATCCAAATCCATCCATTTAATTTTATGGATAATTAATGATTCATCCACTAATTCTTAAAATCCAAAGGATCCTGTAATCAATACTTAATGAATCAAAATTGATCCAACTTAATAATAAAATAATTTGTGGGCAATTTTCGACCAACGTCGACTGGATTTGTTTTGGTCATCGTCTGTCAGGACTACTTTTTGGCATACATCAGCCCAAGTTTTTTAGCTGACGTTGCCAAAGCTATTTTTCGGCTAACATCGATTGGGGTAATTTTATGTCAGACGTCGGCTGATATTTTTTCAGAAGATGCTGGACGATGCTATATTTTGGCAATTGACGTCTAAAGTTTTTTTGGCCAACGTCGACTGATGAATTTTTCAACCAATATTGATCGATACTATTTTTCAAACGATGTTAGCTAAAGTTTTTTTTATGAGTTTTGTTGGGACTATTTTTTGGCTAATATATTCCAGAGTTTTTTGGGCCAACGTTGGTTGATGATGTTTTGCGGCCGACATTAATTAAAGCTATTTTTGGTTCACGTTCGCTAGGGTTGTATTTCGGTCAATATCTATCAAAGCCATTTTTAGCCAAAATCGGTTAGGATTTTTGGTCGACATTGGTCATGACTATTTTTTTGCTAACAACAACTAGGTTTTTTTGTCGTTGTCGATCTAGTCTATTTATAGTTGATTTTAGTTAGGATTTTTCGATCGATGTTAGTTAGGCCTATTTTTTGTTGCATTGATCTAAAAATATCACTAACGGACATCGTTCAAAAAAAAATCTACCTGACATCAGCCAAAACATTATCCCAGCTGACAATCGATCAAAAAATCCTAGCCGGCATCAGTCAAAAAATAGCATTGGTCGATGTTGACCAAAAAAACTTAGTCAATGTTGATAAAAAAATAACCGTGGTCGATGTTTTCCAAAAATCGTCATCGAATGACATCGGCCAAAAATTCTAGCTGACGATGGAAAAAAAAATAACCTTAATTAACGTCGATCAAAAAAACCCTAGTCAAAAAATTGTCCTGGCCAGCATCGGCAAAATAAACCTAGTTGACATTGGCCAAAAAATAGCTATGGCCGATGTCGATCAACAAACATCATCGTTTGACGTCGGCAAAAAATAGCCTTAGCTGCGCCGACCAAAAACACCTAGTCAACTTCTGGCAAAAAATCCTAGCCAACATCAACCGAAAATAGTTGTTATCAAAATCAACTGAAAAACCTAGCTTATGTTTGTCAAAAAATATCACTGACTAACATTGTTCAAAAAAACTCTAACTAATCTCAACCAAAAAAATATTTATGGCTAGCATCGGCCAAAAATAGCTCAAGTCAATGTCGCCCAAAAAAAACTTAGTCAATACTGAACAAAAAACATCATTGATTGACATCGACAGAAAAATAGTCTCATATATTGTTAGCTAAAAATTAGCATCGATCAAGGTCAGTCCCAAAACAACTTCAGTCACCTTTTGTTTGAGCTATTATCATCTTAAAAAGTATTGTGAATTTTTTAACTATATTATTTTTAAACTAAAAATAATTATGTTTTAAAAAAGAACTATGAATGGATTGGATGGATATCCATCCATAAAAAGTGTTCATGGATTGATCATATGGATTTTTTTATTAAATGAATTGGAATGGATCGGATGAATTAAATAATGTTTAATGGATCAAAATGGATTAAAACAAAAATAATAATTTGGCCTATTAAAAAACGTACAGGTACGATTTTGTAGTAGCCCAAATGTACATTCACTTCAAAACAACTATTTCACACACTAATTAATTCCCATCAAAAAATAATTACTCCCTTAGTTACTAAATATAAGATTTTTTTTTCTTAAATTTCCTTGTTCTTTTTTATAAAATTCTTTTCAAATTATCTTTTATATTAATTAGTTTTTGATCAAAATATTTTTAATTATTTTATAATAAATGCTATGAATTAACAAGATAAATGCATTCTCTCTCGATTGAAAAATAAGACTATATAGCATAAATAATTAATTAGACAAAAGTATGTAAAGAGAAAAATGATGAGTCCTAATAATTTTAGAAAAATAATACAAATTATTTATAAATTTAATGTTATTATATAAATCAACTAATTTTCTAATAGTGTGTAACATGTTATTAAATTGTGTGTTCATTAGAGACGAAATTAGTCTTGTTCAATAAACTACTGTAATTACATATTTACTTCTTTAGATATATTAATTTTACAATAAATCCTTGCAATACATTTTACACTTTATATTTTCATATCTCTTTCTATTACATGACACATGTTATTTTTCATTTTCCTCTCTTATCTTTTTATTTCTTTCCTTTGCTGTAAAATGGTAGTATGTTGTAAGATTTGGTTGTGTGAATATAAGATTTCTCTTACTTCTTTGATACGAACCATATCTTTAGGTGTCTATTAATTTGAATATAGTGGAGTGCAATAATTAAAAATGATAAGCTCTCTTTCTCAAAATAGTTGTAAGACCATTTATAAATTTATAAATATTAATTATAAAGTCGTATCTACCAAAATTTAAGACAACTGCACTCTTAAGTTTCAAACGGGAGATTATTAGTAGTAAGTTGGAAGAGTCTCCTACTATAACTAAAACGCAATGGATGATTAATTGCATGTTTTTATTATTAATTAATAATTTTCAATTTATTTCATAACAGAAAAGAAAAGAAAAGTTTACTCTTTTTTCTCATTATAATTATCATGTAAGAAAAAAAATTCCTAAAACAATTGTTATTTTAATTTTTGAATTTAATATTAATTATTATTTTTCAATTATATCTCTTATATATTAATAAAATTTAAAAATGAATTAATGATGATATAAAATTAATTTTTTTATATGTAAAATAATCTAAGACAATAATTATTTTAAAATGAAAGAGTATTAATAATTTATTGGGAACAGAAACTGGAAGAAAATTAATGTATGTAAATTACCTATCCCTGCTGGGCCAACCACCACCATTAGCCAATTTGTGAGTTGCTTGTTACGATCAATACCAACTAGTTGAGGTTCCTCGACAAAATGAGCGTCTAACCTGAACAGTAATACATCAAGTAAGCCTCTAAAATTATTAACACTAATTAGTTTAGATCTTAAACTAAATAGAATATTATTTTAATCCTTCAATTTTTTAATGACGCTTATATTTATACGTAACATTATTAAATTATAGTTATTTTAATTCCTAAAATTATAATAAAACAAAAAAACTAAAATGACTAAAATTTTGTAATTTTAAAAGTTAAAATAATAATTTATATAAATTTAGAGATTAAATTGATTGATACTCATAATCTTAAAAATCAAGTGACTCATGAAAAAGTTCAACTATGAGTGTCAACGGATTTTTCAAAAAAGTTTAAAAATCTTGATGACCAACCAAGATACTCATTTATAATCATATGTGCAGGAAAAAAAAAGGAACTTATTCTCTAGGAAAGGCCTCTAGGTTTCATGCTAGCATTCCTTTTGAAAGCGTATTCCATATTGCATTTTTGCTCTTGTCATGAATAAAATGAAATAAGTTGCTTTTCCTATAAATAAAAAAAAGACTCATTAATTTTAACTTTAGAGAAAATGTTATATGTTTCCACTATTAATTACAGAGTTTAATAGTTACTGCTTAAAACAGTTTTTCATTATTATCTAATTACGGATCACTATTGTAATGATATTTAAGATAATTAAGTATTATAAATTATAATTACGGATCACTATATTGTAATGATCTTTAAGATAATTAAGTATTATAAATTATAATTACGGATCACTATTGTAATGATCTTTAAGATAATTAAGTATTATAAATTAGGTTAATAAACTTATTATATGCAGGGATTTGTAATTAAACAAGATGTATACAAGTAAAACTAGAAAAATGAAAACGAGAAATGAAATAGAAGATGCAAAAAATTAGTTCAGACGTAGGACCTTGGAGTTGCATGATAAGGAGCACGAACAGATGGTTCGAGTTTCAAGCCTATTCCATCTCTGTAGAGACGGTCTAGGGTTTCTCTGACATCTTTAATATCAGATACAATATCATGACGATGTGCTACTGTTTTGCCCTTCTCTATGAATTTAGTAACTGCTCCATGGATACCATGCCTTTGACCACACTTTGAGCAAATAGTGATCAACCACATCCTCCATGTCAAACGCCACTTTCCTCAATCATTTCAAACACTCTTTGACACCTGGTGGATCATCTCGCAATTGCTTCTTTTCTGCATCCCTTATGTGAGTGTTTATTCGATTTAGTTGATCCTTGATGTTCTCAAGATATCGAACAATCACACAACAATCGAGATAACAGAAAGAGAAAAAATAAAAAAAAAATAACACACAGTGTTTACCTCTAGTTTACCTAATGTGGGTTATGTCTAGTTATTCTTTATATTTTCGTTACAATGCACTCAGGTTACAAGAAAATATATAGCGTAAAAACTAAAAGCACAGTAATTATTCATGAACTCAAAGTCAAACTACAAATAATAAAACACAAGGCCAACAATATTACTAGACCTCAAAAAAAGTTTCAAGGGCGCTACCCCTTAACCCCATCGGGGCGACTCCCCCCAAACCCCTGCCCACTCACCAGAGAGCGGGACCCCATGCTTATCTTCTAAAGACAAATTATGAGTCATACCCAACACCTCAACCTCCTTGTGCACCTTTCCTAAGATTGTTGCTTCCTTACTTAGTAACTTCACCAAATGGTCAAGGAGAAATTAAGTTCACAAATATTATAATTCACAAAGGACAATGATTGGAGAGGTTCTAAACTTGAAAAACAAAAGAAAAATACTTAGTGATCTATTTGGGACAAAAAAGTCATTTTTGGTATATTAAAAAGAAAAAAGGAACAATACCAACTTGGGTTTGATTTATGATCATATGTTATTATATGTATAAAAAAAATTCTATATTTATGATGTTAAGCTGCTACGATTTCACAATGTAAAAGTAAATGTTGAAAGAATTGACCAGTCTCACTTTGTCATGAATACATGTTTTCATATCATTATATATCTTTTGTAAAAAGTATACACGAATTATTATTATTATTATTATTATTATTATTATTATTATTATTATTATTATTATTATTATTATTATTATTATTATTATTATTATTATAAATAAAGGCCATTCTCGATACCTTTTAAGGAACCGAATTGGATCCTAAATTGACGGGTTAGTGTGAGCTTATCCATGTAGTTATGCACCCTTCGAATATGAATCCATTTTTTGAAAGATTCCAGCTTTCGTGGGTTGGTGGGTCTTCGAGATCTTTTCGATGACCTATGTTGTGTTGAAGGGATATCTATATTAAAAAACAGTTCTATTTTTATTCTATTAGTATTTTTGATTAGTATTAAAACACAAAATGGGATGCAAGAATTGTCAGGGAAGAGGAGGTGCTAGTGTGAGGGGTATTTTTTTACCATCAGAGACTTTTTAGGGATGCAGAAAGCAAAATGGGGATGCAGGAAGTAATTCCTCTACATAATGTGGAGGGGACATGATAGTAATGGAAACTAGCTGACAATATCACTAAGTGATCTCTTCCAGCATGGACCTTCATGACATGCTGAAGCAGAAATGGACCATAGAAATTATTTAATTCCCTCAAGGTTTCTTTTGCCGCAGACAATAGAAAATGGGTCATCATTACTTCCGACTATATATCTTCTTTTAAATATTTTTTTAAAATCTTGCTAATATTTTATTTAAGAAGTATTAAATAAAAAACAAGCATTCTATATTTTCATATTTAACAAATAAGAGGATTAGTAAAGAAATGTTGCAAGAAGATTTTAAAATTATTGTTTTAGTTCTTTCAATTCTCTAAAAGTAGCGTGAGCAGACTTGTTGACTGTCCTTAATTGTTGCAAAAGGTTGTCCTAGATTTTAAGGGTGTTTATTATGCATTAGTTGACATCTTGTCGGAAACAATAAAAGTCATAAAAGTGCTCAACTTGTGCTTGATTCCAGGAAAAATATTTGCACACTTTTGAGGGGGGTAGTGCTCTTTTCAGAGTTTTCTTTGTTGCCAATTTTGGCATGATGATATTTTGTAACGTGTAACTGGACGAGTATTTGTAAAAGTTATTTTTGAATAAAATTGATTTTGTAATGAAGTGATTTATATTTAGATATTTTTATTTTAAAATAAAGTCAATAGATAAATTCAATATAAATTTTATATCTCATATAAAAATTACCTAAAAGAATTGCTTCATTCAATCAATTCTAAATTCAGAATAAATTTTTTAACATAAAACCAAACATATAATTATGTAAATATTTTATTTACATTTATGTTAACCAATATTCAATATGATTTTAAATAATTCAATGTCCAGTCAAATCCATAAATAAATAGCTTATTTTATGAATCTAACTTAATTGGTTTAGTAGAATGCATGAATTGCTATACAAACTTAGAAATTCATTTTCGATTTCTATAAATAAATAAAATTGATAGTTTATCAAGATACTAACTACATTATCGATTTCCCTCACTTAAATTTGTTTAAAAAGGTCTGATAGAGTGCCATGTGAGAGGTCAGATATGTTTGGCACATGCATTCAGCAACTTCAAGACTGTGTAAATGTTGGTGCAAAACAAACAGCTTTGCTACCTCCAAGAGAATCAATTGCGGATAACAATGATAACATAAGATCTGGTCAGAAAACAATAGTATTGCAGTTGCAGATAAGATTTCTCAGCAGTGTAAGCAAATTGAGCCTTCAACAATGACAATACCAAATCTCACCCATTTCAGGTAACGGTGAATTAGAAACAATTTGGTTTAATTTGGAGCTGAAGTGATGATAAGAGTTTCTTTGTCACATTGATGAGGTAAAACTTTCCCTCCTTAGCTACAACCTTTTTGACATTTTGGCAACCATTTACAATTTGAGCATAAAGGAAAGATCTGAAAGTGTGCCAACTTTTTTCCTTTAAGATTCCTTTGGCATCCCACCCTTCAAAGTACCTTCGTAGTTTATGACAGAAAAAAGTGCAGATTGAACAAAACTTGAGGTATTTGCCTGCAGTTTTTTTCCCATAGATCTAATCTAAGTATCTTCTTTCATCAGTTCTTGCATTTATTTTCTTGGCCTTGAAGCAGTAAGTATATTCTGAGTCAATGATCATGGAGAAAGCATGTAAGCATCAAATTTGTTCCAAGCTGTGTTCCAATTTAAGCACTTACCCATCTATCATTATGGTTCTTCTTCTGGTCTCATTTTATCTTTTCTTCCCTTTCCTTCTTACAATACCAATTGCCCTTTTATCTACCATGTTTATTGTCACACTGACAAAGACAAAAGGGTCTCAAAATGAAAATCAATTCCAAGATGAGCAGCAGAAAGAGGAGCTGCACCCTTCACTTGATGTCACTCACGCTGAGGTTAATCAACAAAGTGAACCTGATGAGAATCATGAGCAACAAGCTGAACCACATTCAGACTATTCATTTCCAACAGATAGTGAAAGCAGCAATTTCTCAATCATGGATGGAACTTTTGAGCTCAATGTTCAAGAGCATAGGCTACAAGAAGATTTGCAGTCAGATTATTCACTTCCATCAGATAGTGAAAGCAGTGATGGCTCAATAATGGGGGGAAGTTTTGAGATGGATCACATTGGAAATCAAAATGAGGATATTATATCTGCTAGCTTGGATTCTGATGATGATTATGAGGAAGATGAGGATGAGGAAGAGGATAGCTTGATTGAAATCAACCTTCCAAGCAGCCACTTCTCTGACTTGATGGAAGATCCTAAGCAAAAATTGCAATCCAAGTTGCCAGATTTTCTGCCAGATTCCATTTTCACGCAGCAAGGCCTAATGGAGCTCTTAGCAGAAATCAATGACATGATTGAGGATGAAAACTTGATTGAGATTGATATTTCCATGGGATCCATCAATAATCCAGATTTCAGATTGAAGCGGGAGTTGGCATATTTTCAAGATGAATGAGCTCTTAGTATTTTAACTCTTTTTCTTCTTGATGTTGAGGAAGATTTTGTGCTCAACTATATTAACTTGGCATTTTGATTCAATGGACTTGCTAGAGGCAAGATTATGTTGTGTTCCTTATCATTTTGTCTCTCAAGTCCAAAGTAACTATGAGGTGCTTTAGTGAGTCTAATTTAGCGTACGTATGTTAGGCAAATTGCTATTGTTAAATAGTCTACACATAATAACATAGTAAAACTAAATAATTAAATAAAGGACTCGATATACAATAATATAACTACCTTAAAAAAAATATACAATAATATAACCAATAGGTTGAAAAATTAACAGGGCCCAAATCAGGATTTCTTTTTTATTATCATAAGATGAAAAGTATTGACCAGTTTTACCAATTTTTTGGAAATCTAACTCACTATTTTCAGAAGGGTCTCTTATCCCAAATTAGGATTTGGGATGATCAAAAGAATCTAATGCATATATTGGATGACTGAAGAGTGAAAATGGGTGATATATTTAATATTTTAAACGCCCTTAGCACGGCCTGGAATCCACAAAGGAGCTTTTTAAAGTGCTAGTCATGAATTTGTTTGTTCTCTTCTTTTTCAAATCTCCCTTTCAACTTTGTTTTGACAGATAAAAATATATAAAGAATATATGGAGTTGCTATGTCAAATAATGGCATTAATAATAGCTTGAGGCTTTCCAATTGGAATTGATTAATTGAACACCAACAATGAGGAGCCAAGCAAAGCAAGCAGATGCCTAGCTAGTATAGGTATGGCTATGCAGTTTGCAGAAAAAAGAACAAACAAAGTGCATTTTCAACCTTAAGAAGAAGACAAAATGTATATTCTATAAAGTTAATTTTTAGCCCCAGCTATAATCTAAGTATGGGGGAGCTCTTTTTCATTGTTTTTTCCTATTCAATGTATCGGTGACAATAGGAAATTATCTAGAAAACTTTGTTGGGTTAGAAGGCATTTCCTTAAATTATTCCAATATTGAAAAACATATGTTTAAAATTCCGATTTTCTATATATGTTTGTTTAGAAACCAAGAAAACAATATGATATCTAGAGTCCATTACTCCATTTGTTTTAAAGTTAAGTAGAAGTAATTTAAAAAAAATAATAACTTTGAACAATTAAACGTAATTGAAAGAGAGAGAAAAGATATATGGAAGAAAAGTAAAGGAAAGCGCATAAATGGGCTTTGCAATTAACAAAAACAACTAAACATAAGGGCAAAAATTGAACTTCAGAATTATAATGGTAAATATCAACCGTAACGGTTGCCCGCTTCATGTTCAATACAGTGGAAAGGCAAGAAACACTTTGGAGAGCTTATACGCTCCTTTGATGAATGAAGCTTCGCCCAAGGAAGAAAAGTTCTTAATACCTTTATGAAACTGTTGAGCAAGAAGTAACTAGTACATAAATAAAAATTATTAATCTATTAATATTCACGTGTTAGTACTTAGTAGAGTTTCTTTAAAAAAAAAAGTACTTAGTAGAGCTCGACATGCACCTAAACTCTCTTGCGAAGCCCACAATTCATGAAATTTGCATTTAAAACTGACTCATTTTTAGCGCGACTGCATCTGCCCTGCATAACCAACAGGTTTAGCGAGCCGGTTTGCATTTGACAAAAACAATTTAAAAAATAGAAAATTAATTTTAAAATATAAAATTTGATCCATTTTAAAAATTATGAATTGTCTTATAAAAAAAGTATTTGTCCCAAATGGTAACATAATTTATATCTTAAGCCACCCAAAAAATATTTTCTACATCATATTTATTTAATCTATAATTTTATACTAAATCAAAGTATTGTATCATCATTCACAACCATTTAACTATATAGAAAAACTTAAATTCTATACTTTTTAATTTTATTTTTATTCAGTTTACATCTTTATTAATATTATATTTTCTTATATTACATTTTAAAACCCACAGGGTCCATGAATAAAACATGTTTCACCCACATATTAACTTATTAAGCGGATTGGCTTAACAAATCCACAATTCAAACGGGCTCAAAAAATTAAGGCACCTATATTATGTGGAGTGGTGCTTCATACACCATTCAAAATTCTACTACACCATTAGTGTAATAGTGGATTTCCCGTTTTGCCCTTGTCTATTTAATTAGCCAAACTTCTCAATTTCTTTTCTCTTCTTCTCCATTGCTTCGTGCGTGTTGTGCTTGGTGATTGCTTGGTTTTTGCGTTACATTCATCCTCTCCTTGTTCGGCTAATGGTGGTGGTTCGTGGTGGCATTGGTTGGTGGCGTGTTCTCTAGTTGGTGGCAGCGCTGTGAGGTAAGTGTTGGTGTTTTTGGTTCGTGAAAGGGAGAAGCGGTCACTGTACGGATTCGATAATCCATACACTCCATACGGATTAGTCAATCCGTATAGGTTTTACGGATTCGGTAATCCATACACTCCATATGGATTGACCAATCCGTATGGGGTGTACGAATTACCTAATCCGTAAACCTTATATGGATTGGCCAATCCATATGAAGTGTATGGATTACCGAATCCATAAACCTCATATGGATTGGCCAATCCATATAAGGTTTACGGATTAGGTAATTCGTACACCCCATACGGATTGGTCAATCCATATGAGGTGTAATTTTTTAAAAATGGTTTTGTATTAGTGTGTATCCCAAAGTACAAAGCCCAAATTCTAAAATGATATTAGTGTGTATGAGTGCGTTGAGATCCCACACCAACTAGACGCATCACAATATAGTCCTTATAGGCTTGGAGAATGCTTACGTAAGAAGCCAGTTTTGTAAGGTAGATTAGGTTATAAGCCCAAATTCTAAGACATACTATATCCTAGCCCCCCCCCCCCCCCCCCCCCCCCCCCCCCTCTTGTCACTTTTGATGCTATAAATGTATGAGTATTTCCACTTTTTGATCCCAATTATTCTTCCACTTCAAATCTAAATCCAAATGGAAGCAAGTAATGTCAAATAGTGCATACATTTATTGAGATAGGTTAATTTTCTTATCATTTGCATTGGGTTAGATGCTTATTAGGCTGTAAATAGGAATTTAGCTTAAACGTTTGAGAAGATTTTATTATTTTATAATTGTGAAATTGTTATTGAAACAATATCTAATGTTTGATTTAGAGGAGCAGTTTAGGTTTACCAAGGCAAGCTTTTATTATTTTATAATTGTGTATTTCTTATTGAAAGAGTATCTAACATGTAAACAAATGTTGTACAGCTTATGGCTAAGACTAGAGGAATGCGTCGGGCTCTTGGAAGAGATGTTGACCGAGCAAGTGGTAGAAATTTCGGAGGTAACAAAGATGAAGCCACTGAGAAGCGTAGGCCGATGACATTGTATATACGCGGGACACACGGCCAAGAGATGCATAGCGAAGGCGACATGGATGACAATAATGCCATGTTTTTGTTTAAACAGTTTGGACATTATTTTTTGACTTTTTCATGTTGGACAATTGTGGAAACTTTGTTAGATATAATGAAATTCTAATGCATTAATGATATTAAACAACAACTCTAATTGTTCAAATAATTCTACACATCATTTAAGTCAACATGTTCAGTGCGGAATTTCATTGATTTAGTATACATTTGCATTCGACCCATGTAATGATTGGGCCACTATTGAGCTTCATTTGAACAGTGAGTAGCCCACAAGCACGCCGTAGATGGCAACAGACAATTGTCTCTTAAAAAAAAACCTATTACAAACACAATTAAATTCAATCAAGTGTTAAATAAATAATAATAATATTTTAACATATCATGAAAGTCTCAAGAACACCATGTTAAAAAAAAAGAATTGAAAAATTAACTTATTGTATTGTAGTTTCTCAACGAAATTATTTGTCAACTTCAAATCAATCTCATTTAAATATATATTTTTTGATTTTTTTATAAAAAAAGTACTAATATAAGGCATATGGATTACCTAATCCATATGATTCTTACGGATTGACCAATCCATATAAGTCATACGGATTGACCAATCCGTATAAGTCATACGGATTGACCAATCCGTATGAGTCATATGGTTTGGCCAATCCGTATGAGTCATATGGTTTGGCCAATCCGTATGAGTCATATGGATTATCTAATCTATATGAATCATACGGATTGGTCAATCCGTAAGAGTCATATGGATTACCTAATTTGTAGCATCTATACGGATTACCGAATCCGTACGATAGCAGACACCACCCACCTTTGCACACTTCGACGACGACTTCGCTGCTCCGGCAACCACCCACAACTCCGACGAAATGAACCGAAATGGCACCAAAAATCATCAATGCTTCTCAAATGCAACTGAGGCGAACCAAAAATCAACAACAACAACAAACAAGAAGCAAAAATGGTGCTAAGCTCAACTAAAATAAGTGTCCAAAGCAGCAGGGATATTTTCGGGTTTTTGAAAACTTAATGGTGTAGTAGAATTTTTAAATGGTGTATGAAGCACCACTCTATTATGTGTGTCGATGGTTTCATCGACGGTCCACCCATGAGCTTAAACCCAAATACCCAACTATAGTCTTAGTACAATAGGTATATAAATACAAAAAAGTTTAATGTTGATGCATTTTTACACTATCAATTAATAAAAAAATTGTTGTTAATATAACTTTTAAGATAATTATTATAAAATTCAATAAATTTATAATATATAATAATTTATAATTAAATGATAATGTAAATTTGATTTTACATTCATACATAACATTTTTCTTTAAATACAATGCCCGTGAAACAAAAATTGAAACTAACGTGGTTGTAATAACCACTTAGATTGTCATGACAGTTGCCTCCAATGATGCCATGAAACATATTTCAATTTTTGTAACTATCTTGATAGCTTATTAGTCTAGACATGTTTGATTTTTTTATATAAAGAAAATAGATATGTTTGATAAAAGAATTTAATTCAATGGTTTGTAGCATTTATAGTATTTAAACTTGTAAAGTTCTTACTTATTGTTTTTATTTTTAGGCTTAAATGAAATTTTGGTTCTCTTATTTTTTAAAATTTAAAATTTTAATTTTTTTATTTTAAAATAAAGATATTTAATTCTCATGTTTTTTTAAAATGCATCATTCTAGTCCTCCTATTTTAAAATAGAGACATTTAATCCTATAGTTTTATAAATCTACAACTTTAGTTCTTCCATCAAATTTAGAAAATGTTGATTGGTAAGAAATTAAGTTAAAGTAATCTAAATTTAGTAATGTGACACAAAGATTATTTGTTTAATTTATGTCATAATCAATTTTAATATCTTAATAATCAACAAT
>PYAF01004261.1:90100-119940 GCA_007407185.1 Glycine tomentella | reverse complement strand
ATGTTATTATTGGTTATAGTATAAAAAAATGTGATTATTATATACATAGATATAAAAAGTTATAAATATTAGATAAATTATTTGTTCCTTAATTTATTTATTGTATGAGATTGTGTACATGAGCAATTGAAAAGAAGGAGCTGATAATTTCTTAATTAATTTACGTGCAAAATCGATTAAATAAAAATGGATACCAAAAGAAAATATCCCATAATTTTTATAGTACAAAATCAATAAATTATAATATAACTTCATTTATTTAATTAATTTCATAAAAATTAAAATTAGAAGTAAATTTTTTTACAATTCTAATTTTTAGGATAAAATAATTATGTTCTAAAAATATGTACAGTAATCAATTCTGCAATTCAGTAAGAAAATTAAAATATCTTTTCATTTCATTTTATATTTATAATTTATTAAGTTTTCAATTATCATCTAACTTATCCACTAATTTTAATTATTTTTTATCACTATTTTTAAACCTTTTGCATTATACATCGAGTAGCAGTATGCTAGTTTCGGCATATTCAATTATTCATTGCAATTTGCAAGCATAATATTTCGACTCACTGAAAAATACTAATTTCTAGCTAGTTATGATTAATAATTTCGGATATAATCATAAGGGCAATAATTTATAAATCACAACACGACATGCATGACACAAGGAATTTCGAACCACAAGCGTTGATCTTGCACATATCCCACGAAAACCCCATATGAGCCGTTAGATCCGAATTTCAGTATCTTACGTGGCAATTTAACCGCATTTGAAATCCGCATTTGAAGTCCGAACTATAAATTCTTCAAAATAACCCCCACGCACTTAGTTACTGACAGCGGCAGAGGAGAAAAACGTGCAAAGTCTGAGTGAAGCTCTGTTCTAATGTTCTTCTCTTGCAACCTCTGAATCTGTAAGCTTCTTCTCTTCAATTTCCCTTCTCACGCATCGTTTTAGGTTGGAAATTTTGCATCTTTATACTCTCTGGAGTTAATTGTTGAATGGGGTGGGGGAATTTGGTGGGTGAGGAATTTTTAGGGCTTTGAATTGAAAAAGTACTTAAAGTTTGCGATTTTACTTTGATTTGATTCTTTGGGGTAATTTTGACATCAAAGGTTCTTACTGGGTGCAATTAAGATTTTTTTTTTTTTGATAATTAAGTTTGTCACCCCAGCTCTGCTTGCTCTGGTGAGAATTTTGTTCTTGGAATGGCATGAATAGGGTTACCTTTTTTATGGGATAATGTGATTTTCTCTGGAAATGGTGCAAAATGAATGTTCAAAGATTGATATTTTTTTAAGTTTTATTGTTTCTCCTCCCCTGCTGGACAGTGTTGAGTATTTTCATGTTGACTTTTTGTTTATTAACTGCATTCCTTTGTTGGTTTTATGAGGGGGTTAATTTTCAATGCTTTCATTGCAATTAATTGACATGAGGTAAATATAATATAATTTGGCACCACTGTGGTTCAGTCATAGTTATCAATGCTGGATGGCAGCGCGTAGCAGCCAACCCTAAACACTATAGTGAGATGGCTGATTTTTTTTTAATACAGATATATGATCAATAATATACATAATTGCATATTTAATCTAAAAAATACTCCAAATTCATGACATATTCATAATTATCAATGAAAAATCATAATATAGGTCTAGAGGAAAGCATACAAGTAGCAGCAGCTGTGTAGGAAACAGTAATAAAAAGGAAGGCAGCTTCATTGCAGTTGCGAGAAAACAGCCAGAGAAAGGGTCCTCTCTGGAGAAGAGTAAGAGAGAAAAAGGCTGTGTTTGGCTCCTCATATAACATGGTTGTGGCTGATTTGGGGGGCAGGGGGATAGGTTTTTTATTTTTTCTTTTCTGTCTAACCATTAGATTGTCAAATTGAGATTAAAATAATGAATTGGAAAGTCTATTTCTTGAGCCATGAATTGAACTGTATTGTGAATTGTAAGATTCATGATAATAATTTAAGTTAATATATTCAGCTAACAAATTCATACTAAAGCACAAATTCATGATCAGTAGCTAAAAAGGCTTAAATCTGAGAGCATTTTAACATGAAGAAACACATCAAAATGTCTATGTATTGGCGCTGTGAAATCAAATAGCTCAAGATATAACTAATAAAGTATTATTAGTCTCCTTTTTTATGTGACCCATTCTTCGCCCAAACTGCACAATGCCCAAATTAGTATAAAGGCAGTAGCAAAGAGGAGAGACAACAAGTATAAAAAATACCAAAATCTCGCAGGATACCCAATACCACCAACCAGCAAAATCTTCAATAGTAGGAGACAAAGAATATGTGAAGCACATGTAGCACTCACTGGAGTGTGTGGGGAGGGGCAGAGAGAGGAGAAAAGAAAAAGTATTTTGTGTGGATAACATTGGAGGGTTTATATAGGCTGTTCCCCTCCCTTTTGGCAGTTTTTTTTTTTTTTTTTTAAGATAGCATTTTTTAGAATTTTTCAGAACCATGTCATGTATGACCCTACCCAATTATATGTGCAACCTGGTCTTGAACTGAATCGTGCAATGCTGAAATTTATCACGATTTTAGAAGGATTCTGGTGATTCAAGGTTAAATTCAGGACCCTAATCATTTTGCCAACCAATCTATATTGCTGAAACTGATAATCAGATTGAATCGCATGTATTGTATAAAGATTTCTAGAATTTTAATAACACTGCTAACCAATGGTAAAATATTATTTTTAGACCTTGAAAAGCCCCAAAATGACACTGGACTACTGGAGCAAGGCCAAAATGGGTTTTTTAGAAAGTAGAAACCCATCGTCATCATGGCTCTATAGAACACAGGTTGTGATTCAGCCGTGACCATTAAAGCTCCCCTTGATGGAAACTTTGCTGGGGCCTAATCGCCGCTCTGCTGTATTGCACCACTAAAGCATGCTATCAATAACCCTTAGATTAATTTTAAAATATTTTCCTTATTGAAATATACTTCCATTGTAGCTAGTTTATATCGTTTAGTTTTCCCTCCTTTTTTGCACTTTGCTGTTTGAGTGTTTGTCATACTTGTACTAAATGTTTTTTTTTTAATCTCTAGGTAAGCTTCAGTTGTGCAATTTAATAAAGTGTGCTTAAGAAATAGTAATTTTGTATATTTACTGTAAATAAGATCAGTATGGGTGAGGAAGAACCAGCGAATGAAGCTTCTAAGACTGATTCAAATGGAAAGAGCTTGCAGAAGAAAATTTTGGATGAAATTACTGAGAAAAAGGACTTGGAAACTGATGGAGGAAAAGTCTTGGAGAACAATGGAATCAAAGAGTTGGAAGAAAATATTGTAAAAGAAATTGAAGATAAGAAAACTGATAGTGTGGAAAAGGTGGAAGAGGACAAGAAAGTTGGTGTTGTGGAAGAAGCAAAAGAGGATAAGAAAGAAGATGGGGTGAAAGAAGCAAAAGAGGATAAGAAAGAAGACGGGGTGAAAGAAGCAAAAGAGGATAAGAAAGAAGGGGGGGAGGAAGTAAAAGAGGATAAGAAAGAAGATGGGGTGGAAGAAGCAACAGAGGATAAGAAAGAAGATGGGGTGGAAGAAGTAAACGAGCATAGGAAAGAAGATGGGGTGGGAGAAGTAAAAGAGGATAAGGAAGTTGATGGTGTGTCAGGTGTGAAGGAAGTTGAGGAGGATGAGGAAGTTGATGGTGTGAAAAAAGTAGAAGATAAAAAAAGTGATGAGTTGAAAGAAATAGAAGAGGATAAGAAAGATGAACATATATCTGAGAATGATAAAATGGATGAAGACACTGAGGTTAAGGAAACAATGGAAGGTGAACCAGAAAATGGAAAAGAGGAATCTGAGAAACCAGAAGTAGATGCTATGGAAGTGGAGGGTGGTATTAAGGAGAAGGAGGAGAGCGATGAGAATGAGAAAGTTGAAGTGGCGATGGAGGAGGATGAGAAGGATGAAGATGAGGATAAGGATAATATTGATAAGTCAAAAGAAGAAGAGAAAGCAGAAGATAGTAAGGGTGAGAAAGGATCAAAAAAACGTGGTAGAGGGAAGATCGATGGGGAGAAAGTGAAAGAAAAAAGAAAAGAACCGAAGAAAACAGAGCCAAGGACTCCTACTATTGATCGCCCTGTGCGGGAAAGGAAATCAGTTGAGAGGTTGGTAGCATCAATTGATAAAGATGCAACCAAAGAATTTCACATTCAAAAGGTATTTGTTTTCAGTTTCACATTTGAAATATTTATCCTTAATTATGCATTTATTTTAACTTAATTTGCTTACAGCTTCTCTTTCAAATTGTAGGGTCATGGTACACCTTTAAAAGATATACCAAATGGTATGGTGCTTTCCTTTTTTGAATTCTTCGATAATGGTGTTTAATTCCCTTCTGTATATGCTCAAGCCAGCAGAAGTTGATATAATGCATAATGTACTTACACAGGCATTCCACATTCTTCCTTGGTTGATGACAAAATCTTGATAAAAGTGTATGAATTGAATTTAACATAAATATCAGGCAAGAAAATGTGCCAGATATATATTGTTTCTATACTGTCCCAATTATAGTCAAGAATGTGCCATTTTTAGAGATAAGGTTTTCAAATTATAGGGTTATTGTGACCCTTCCATTCAATGATTATGTGAGCCAAGGATATATGCTTAACTACATCTTCCCCCCGAAAATTTGAGCCCCTCACCCCCTGCAGATTTTCAAGAGTTGATGTTCCTTACAACATTAGCTGATACTTTGACAATGCTATTGGCAAAATCCATTAGCGTATACTGATTCTATTCCCTTGTGAAGTTTAATCTAGTTATGAAATAGTTACTTTTTGCCTGCCTTCTTTTCCTATTAAAAGGGGAAAATATTTATGTATATTTCCTTTTCCCTCTTACTGTATCTTCAATGACAATAATAGTGACACAAACTTGGAAATATCTGAGCTCCTTCCTTTTTAATGGAAAATGAGATTATCAGCTAATTATAGTTTATCCATGTTATTTTATGACATTTAACTGTTGGGTCTATGGAATCTTTAGCACTCAAGATAATGGGAGAGTGTTAGCAGTAATAGGAAATGTTCCTGTTATCAATATATAAATAAAGTTGACCTGATATATAGGGGGTTTATTAGCTTTTGTTCTTATATACATTGATTACATTCATTATGCTATGAAGTGAGAATGCATATTTCTTCTTCAGAACAGCTAAAACTTAATGACTCTTGTATTTTCTGCTTTAGTGGCATTTAAGTTATCTAGAAGGAAGACTGATGATACCTTCAAATTGCTCCATACAATTCTCTTTGGAAGGAGAGGGAAGGTATGTCTTACTTCATTAACTATCTGTATTTTGTTACAGTTGTTATACCACCTCCATTGACAATTTTTTTTTAGTTTTTGTATTATGTCACCTCTATAGTTCAGGATATGGGGTATTGGTTGCCTAGATTGTTAAAAAGTTAACACTCAACTTACCTGGTGTTAAAATGCCACACTAATGTTATTATGGTTTCTTGTGAATCCTCTTTTTACTCTTTTTCAGGCAGTTGAGATCAAGACTAATATATCAAGGTTTTCTGGTTTTGTGTGGCGTGACAATGAGGTAATTATAACCTTTATATATTAAGAAATTTGTGACTCAACAATCAACATGCAACTATATCAAACGTTACAATCATAGGGTTTTGTTTATAGTGAGTTCTTTTACTGATTTTTGCTTTTCTGATTGAAGTCCTTTGTCTGCCAAAGGTTCTAAAGTCCAAATATTATTACTGCAGGAAAAGCAAATGATTAAAGTAAAAGAAAAACTTGACAAGTGTAATAAAGAGAAGTTACTGGAATTCTGTGATGTGCTTGACATAACAATTAACAAGGCAACAACAAGGAAGGTATGTTGGTTAAGCATCATTGATGCATTTTGACTAATACCATTTAACACAGCCCTATCATTGCTTATAAATTTCTACTTATGCAGGAAGATATTATTGCTAAGCTTATAGACTTTTTAGTTGCCCCTCATGCAACCACAACTGTGTTACTTGCAGAAAAAGAGAAGGTTTTCTTTATTCTTTTATGTTTCATTTTTTATCCTTGTTATGGTAATTTCTTTCTACCTAGGCGACTATGTTCTGGTCACAATATTCATATTATTTATGTTTTAATTATTATCAGCCCAGTAAGGGAACAAAGCGTAAGCGTGTTGTAAAACGGGGTTCATCAAGATCTGGGACAACTTCAAGACGTTCTGTGAAGGTAGTATCTCTCCTTTAACTTCCGGAATGTAAATATAATTTGTGTGTTTCAAAGTTAAGTCATGTCATATAATATCAGTCTTGCATTTGTTTGGATTATGCAAGTTTATCTCACTTTTGCTTTTTTTTGCTCTCTGCATTGCAAGTTTGCAACTCTTGCTATCACAAAATTGTTCTTGTCCATGTGAATGACTGGTTGTTCT
Source organism: Glycine tomentella (assembly GCA_007407185.1). Taxonomy (NCBI): domain Eukaryota; kingdom Viridiplantae; phylum Streptophyta; class Magnoliopsida; order Fabales; family Fabaceae; genus Glycine; species Glycine tomentella. The sequence continues at coordinate 113,496 of PYAF01004261.1, read as the reverse complement.
TATCCCATGTCAGTAACGGTGCATTTGACTCACTAAATAATGGTGGAGAGGACAGCACTAAAAACACTTGTTACATGTTCTGTTATTAACATGGAAATATGATAATATGACTCACTAATTCATGCAATAATACCTCAAGAATTTTGATATTTGTTTTGTTGTTGTTATTAATTATTAATGTCTCAATTAAATTTGAATTAATCGATGATTATGAAATCAAATGAAAAAATAAGTTAGGCCATTATATTTCAAATGAAGGCCCAAAAAAAGCCCATTCATGGGTATCAACCCCCCAACAAAAAAAAGCCACGAGTGTTGCAAAGCTAGAGGAATAGAGAGTAAAGTTTCCTGTTCAAAAAGAGAACAGAGCTGTAGTGGCATAGAGAGCCAAAGGGGTCAAACCATTCATGAGATCTCAAAGAGAAAAGGGAGATCGAGTGTTTTTGGAGAGGCTGAGGCAACTTGGATTTAGGAATTCAGGTTCTGAAATCACTGGTTGTGGATCAAGTGAGATTGGCTCAGACCAGAGGACAGATCAGACCACTGAATAGGCTGCCAGCGACAGGAAGCTCTGGCCTGGGAGGGAGATAGGAGGCAAAATGGTTGGGAGTGTTGCACAACCCTGAAGAAAATCTTGGTCTTTTCTTTTGGGTTGCACCACACGATCCAAGAGTGGGTCTGAAACTTAAATAAGTTTTCCAATTTGATGGTCCTGCAAGCAATCCTGGTGATACTACTCAAATTCCAGGATTAAGGATCCTTGGTGTAAACAAACATGGAAGAAGCTAGAATCTTGTGGGATCATACGATCCTATTAGTAGAATTGCAATTTTGACAACATTGGTTTTAGGTTCAAATCTCTATTGCTATTATGGTCCCCAAAACAATAATTGTATTGGGATGAGCTCTTGGTAGTACTACTACTTTAGTACTTAATTGTTTGTTGATCATGTTAGTCTAATCCCATACTATCCAAAATATAGTATCAACACAACTACACAAGTGATATGTGCAGTTTTAGTTTGTTTTTATTGGGAGCTTCTCATTAGTTATTTGGTTTGCTCAACTTTTCGGCATGTATTTTTCAGAGTCGGAAGAAAAACAAAGATTCTACAGTAGTGCGGAGAAAGAGTGCATCTGACACAGATGAGTCAGAGGAAGACGAGAAAGATGAAGTAAACGAGGAGGAAAATGAAAATGGTGTTGCTGACAAATCTGAGGATGAAACACCGGAGAAATCTGAAAGTGAAGACAAAAGTGATTCTGGGAGTGAATCTGAAGATATAAAAGAAAAGAAAAAACCTTCTAAAACATCATCCACAAAGAAAGAATCTGCTAAGAAAAGTAAAAATGAGAAAATAACAGTTCCCAATAAATCTCGCTCACCACCAAAAAGAGCACCTAAGAAACCACCATCCAATCTCTTAAAGTCTGATGAAGATAGTGATGAAAGTCCAAAGGTCTTTTCAAGGAAGAAGAAAAATGAGAAAGGAGGAAAGCAAAAGACGTCAACACCAACTAAATCTGCCTCCAAAGAGAAAACTGGTAGATATCTTGAGCTCTCCTTTGTTATTGTCATTATTTCATTTGAAAATGTTCTGATTTGAATGCCTGATGTGTTCTAGTAAAAATAATTTATAGCTGAAACCAAATATTCAGGTATTACTAGACAGCACTTTTGTTTTTCCATTTTCATTAAGATTAAATGCGAATGTTTTTTAATTGAAAACTGATAATGATTTTGGTATAATCATCTTCATCCCATGTACATTATAAAAGAAATTTCTGTTGTATCAAGCAGCAAAGGTTACTAGAGGAAAAGGCAAGAAGAAAGAGAAGTCGAGCCCCAGTGATTATCAGTTGCGTGATGCGATATGTGAAATTCTTAAAGAAGTTAACTTCAATACGGTAAGATTTTGGAATAAATTTTACATAATTCAGCAACTAGTTGAAATTTTATCTTTAATACATAGCTAAATCTAGTGGAACTACAATCTTGTATAATGTTGAATGTTAGCAGTAAAAGCCAACAAAAGAATATACTCAAAGTAGTAGAGATGAGAATGATGCATTGGATGTGTTGACATACTAGATGCAATAGGATTGGGAATGATTGCATTAGAGAAAGGTTGGGGTAGCTCCTATTGTTGAAAAAAAATGGTAGAAACTTTGCATTAGGTGGTTTGTGCATGTGGAGAAGAGTTGTAGAAGCTCCAGTAAAGAGACTAGATCAGATGGAGGGTGGAGATCAAGAAAAACTATTGGAGAAACGAAAATGGGTTTAAAGGTCAATAATTTGATCATAAACATGATTTTTGACAAAACATTATGGAATTGTTTGATATATGTAGCTGTACTAGCTGACCCCAGCCAGTGGGAAAAGGCTTTGTTGTTGTTTGTAATACATAGATAAACTGATAACTGCAAAACTACTTTTGGGTTTATTGTTCTACTTCATAAATGTATCTTTCTTAACTGAGATGCTGTCAAAATCCTCCTTGAAAGCTTGACAAAAAACCCTAGGTTAAGATTAAACATGTGCAGTACATGCCTGTGAGGCTGGAATGTGGCAGCAGATTTGCTTCATGTCAAACCTTGTAATATTTTTTGCATCTACACAAGTCCTTCATATTGCAAGTGGAATTTGTAGAATTCTTGGATGTAATATTGAATGTTGCAAATTTCAATTATGATGATGTTGCTACAATGTACTACTGAAAGATAGTGTCTATGGACATGAACCAGACATTATAGCAATAAAGATAGTGTCTATCGCTATAAAAAGATAGCCTCAATAATTCATTCAGTGTCTACTGAATATTCTTTCTTAACTAAAATTAAAAGCCATTTTTCTCTTTTTGCAGGCCACATTTACCGACATTCTGAAGAAACTTGGTATGGATCCTTTTTACTTTTTTGCTCATATACATAATTTTAGTTATACCTTTTCTCAGTTGCAACTATGAGAGTAAGTGCTACTTTTGTGCCTTTGAGAACGAGTGACTTGTATTATCCACAAACCTGAATTAACAATTCACAGGAGCTCTTTCCCTTGAATGATCTAGGATTTTAATTTTAAGGATGTATAGTTTATGTAGTCTTATCATTTACAAATATGAACGTTGTAAGAATTTGACAATTCATGAAAATGAAAAATATTAGATCATAACTCAAAATTAAACGCCTAACAAAATTGCTCTTCGTTTTTCAGCTAAACAATTTGATATGGATCTCACTCCGAGAAAGGCATCTATAAAATTCATGATTCAGGAAGAGCTGACAAAACTAGCTGATGAAGCAGATGAAGAGGACGGAGAAGAGGATGCTGAGAAAGATGAAGCCCCATCTACAGGCCAAGAGGTTGAAGCCTGATTGAAGAGTAGACTTGACTGCTTGGAGATAGGTTTAGCAAGGTACACTATAACCCTAGTTATGCATGCTTCATCTGTACACTATGTTGAGTGGAAGTGGCTATAACTTACTCTTAGCATCCATCCAATCTGAAGAGAACAAACTTGTATTTATCAATTTAGGCTTTTGGTGGGCTGCCAGTGTGCAGCTTCTTGTTTATATATCAACAGAATTTGTAGGGTTTTAAACTGTTCATGAATACTACTGACCAAAACTGCACCAGCCTCAAGAATCTGTCTCTAGTTTAATAAACATTTTACCTTAGAGGTTGTCACCTTTCCGTGCATATTGATAACTAGTACCCGGATAAAAGTACTTATCTTGGGTGACAAAAGATGGCTCGTTCATTAGCAGTAGCTGCAATAAATGCTGTGCAGGAGTGATGATGATCGGGTAGCTCTAATCATTTCATGGTATATGCTGTGTTACAATTTCTAAAGTGAACACCGAATTTGTCCTTGATCAATGTCAAAAGTATGATACATTAGTCTAATACAGACACAAACTATACATTAGTCTTCAAAATTTACAAATATTTAACATATTAATTTTTTAGAATTTAATTTATATATATATTAGGCCTCGTTTGGTGGCCACGATATAATGGGAAAAGATATATTACTATCTTATTCTATTGTCATTCATTATTTGTTGCCTCAATAGGATATGATAATTATCCTAGGAGAGTTGGTCTATAGTGAGACAATAAGATAATCTCTATATATATGTGAAGAGAATTCACATACTCTTAACGATCCAATTTTGTTTTGACTCTTCACTCACGTGACTTCTTTTTTCCCCAACTTATGCATTTTTTTCTCTCTTCCCTGCTCACAAAATAAAATCCAATCCATGTCTTCGTTTCACCTTCTTTATCATCAGAATTCATGAAATCTATTGTTGATTATGCTAGGTGCCCATAATCCAATTCTCCATTGCATAAAAAAATTAAGCGTCTTGGCTAAAAAAAAATCAACGTCTACTCCTTTTGCTGCAAGAAAAAAAGAAAACTTTAGGAATAAAAACACAAATTAATCATTAGTACCTAGTACTTTAAAAGAAATGAAAAACACTGTTGACATAACATCAATTAAATAAAATAGCTATGGGTGTTCGATCAGAGGACACTTAATTGGACTATGGACTTTGCCATTATTAAAAGAAGTAGGGAAAAAAAGGGTTAGAGGGAGTTGTGTTTCTTTAAAATAAAAAATGTAAGAATTCAATAGAATTACAAAGTACAATGAATGATGCGTGAGGTGCAGAGAGATGGAACAAACAGCGGTTGATTTTTCATTAGCAAACTAGAGAAGGAAGATGAAGGAGCGCAGTAACATTTTGGGAAAGAAAATTATCACGTGAGTTGGGAGTGGAAATTAAATGGAACCGTTAGATTAAGAATAAATGAATGGGGAAGATTAAAAGTAATTTTAAATATTTTACTCTTGGGTAAATGGATTCTTCCTCTTTCTATATATATAATTTAATATTATATTTATTGTAATATACATGGGATGTTTCAAATGAAAAAACTTTAAAATAAGAAATAAAAATAATTGATTTTAATCTTTAGATTATAAAATTAAAAGAAATTAATGATGGATATTAAAATTTCAATTTTAGTCAAATCATGTGTCATGTTTCCTTATTTTTTCCTCTTACTTTCCCTCTTTTCTCGAATTCATCTTCTCTATGTTACCCTCCTTTCATGGAGATGAATAACCCCCCCATAAATATTTCCAATGATGGAAGTTTAAATTCAAAATTCTCATAACTGCAAAAACTTGTGAGGTTTTCCGATCCCACAAGTTCTATGGTAACAATTTGTTAAATAAAATTTCGACTACTTCGTCATCTTCATTTCCCTCATCACATTAGATTACCTTCATGGTCTTAAGTTGAACCATGCTTTTAGCCGTTGAAAATGTCATTAAATTTATTTTTTTAGTCCTGTACAATACTCTGTATGCAAATATGTCAAGTAAGTCAATGATACCGAGGAAGGAGCTAAATTGCTCATTGTGTGGCAGAATTGTAAGCCGCAGTCAGAAGTGCTGGAAGAAACAGGAATAACAGGCAACAACGTGAAACATTAGAGGGTGATGAGGAAACATACATGATACATGATTTGATCAAAATTGAGATCTTGATATCAGCCTTTAATTTTTTTCAATTATAATTTAACGGTTAAAATCAATTCTTTTTATTTCTCTTTTTTTCCCCATTTGAAAAATCTCCAATATACACATGCTAGTAAATTAAAAATACATAAAATAATGTACATATATAATTATATATAATATTCATCACATATATATTATAATTTTTATTAAACATATTATTTGTATATATATATATATATATATATATATTTATAATAATTTTGACCTGTAAATTTAAATTGTATTATTAATTCAAATATTTAAAATAAATAATCATTTATTCAAATATTTTTTTAAAGAAAAATATTTCAATAATAATTATAATTTTAAAAATCCTATATAATTTCTTTAAAATTTTAAAAAAGTAACTGCATAAATAAAATATAATTTTGTATAGTTTAGTTAAGAATATATTTTTATAACTTTCATAATAAAAATTATTTTTAGAAAAAATGTAATTTTTTGTCATTTGAACATAATTTAATAATTTATATTATATTCTACCATTATTTAGTTTATAATATGGTGTGCACCAAATATTTGATAGAATTAAAACTTATCATGCTCTTATCATATCATATTTTTATCTTGTTCTCATATCCTATTATACTTGTCTACCAAATGAGCCCTTGAAATAATTGTTGTATACAAATGCCTGATAAGATTTTATCATTTTATTATATTATCTAAATAAAATTTGACATTATAAATTTTTAAGCGTAAATGCATTAGTTTTTTAAAAGGACCAATATAGTTCACATTTGTAATTTCTAGAGATGAAGGTTGGACTCTTGGAAATGAATTTGGTAGGTGTTCTTACAAGCTTTTTGGAGATCTTGGTTTATTTCTAATTTCAAGAGAGTTTTTTGGATAAGATTTATGAAGTTGTCATAGTTTTATAGTAGTGATTCTATAACCATTGAAGGGGGAGAGAGTTGCTTTGATGGTAAGAGAATTTTGGCAAATTGAGAACCTCAAGTCTTATTGTGAGTGATGTATGTTGAAGTGATTGATCTAGCAATGATTCTAGATGTTCTTGAGATGGTGGGAGTGTTTGTTGGGATTTTCCTAATTTTGTGGGTTTGTTGTTTTGTCTTCATTGGTCATGGAATAATCTAACAAAGTCATAGCATGGCAGGTACATAGGCTTGGAAGTTGTGAGCACCTTGTGTGTGAAGTAGCTTGAGTGAGTTGACTAAATGAGCCTAGTACACAGTCCTAGAAGCTGCAAACACCTTATGTGCAAAATGGCTTGAGTGGGTAGACTTACTAAGTCCTATCAAGAATGGGTAAATAGTCTTAGAACCTGCAATCCCCTTCTGTGAAGTGGCTCGAGTAAGTCATATCATGAGCAATTACATTGTCTTAGAAGTCACAAACATTGTATGTACAAATTGGCTTATGTGTTAATTGATTGAGCCATATCATGGACAAAGTTCATGTGTTGAGTGGTTGTAAGAGGAATTTAATGTGTTTACCTATACTAAGGGTGATCATGTGTTTATGAGGCTATTGAGTCTAATAGAGACCAACTTTTTATGTGTTTATGACTACTTGTTTCACCAATTTTGAGTAAGGGCTTTTTTTTATTTTAAGTGTAATGAATGTGACCCTAATGTGGTACGTAACACATAAACTTGTGGGGTTTTGTTAGTTTGAGGTGTTATGGGACTATATTATTAGCTTCAAGTTGGCCTTTCAATATGTTGATATTCTTTAACTTGTTTAGGACACAATTGAGTACAATGTACTGAAGGAGGTTTGTGATGGTCAATTGATGAAGGATGTGACTAGAGTGAGGATAAGGGAACCCATGGAGATGATGTCGCCAATTGATGTATCTGGAGTTATTGTTTTATTGGTCATTTTTTGGGGACCATTTTTGTATTTTTTTTAAATAGATTTTGTTAAGACTTGTGGTGCTTTAGTATAATGTTGTGTTTTGTGGAGGGTCTTTTAGTTGCAGGTTTTCTTGATAATGTGGTGTGCATTTATTATTTCTTACCACTTCAAGTGCAGTGAGTTGAAGATTTTGATTTACTAATACATTGATGTGTTGATGAGTTAAATGTGCAAAGTTTTTTTTTTCATAAAAGCTTTGTGTATAAATAAGATGTGGTGTTTGTGATTTGTAGTGGTCCTTAAATTATTGCTTTAGGTTTTGAGTAGGCATGGTTTAATTTTTAGGTTATCGGGAATGGTGCTAGTTGTGGCGAATCTTAGTTATTTCATGAAATTAACTAGTCAAAATAACCAAGGTGAAAAATGTTGCAACCTAGTTTTTAGTAATTCATGTTTAGCTTGATTGATAAAAAAATACAACTAAATATCCTAATTTAAATAATAAATTTTAGTTAAATGAACTTTGTGATTTTCTGTGCAATTTTTGGTGGTTAATTCAAAATTTAAACTTAAATTGCATTGTGAAATAGACAATATAAGATCATATTGTTATCCGTGAGCATACAATCAAATATTTAATGGAATTAATTATGATTAGTCATCATTAATCATGATAATGCTTTTGTGAAGTTTTAAATTCATTATGACACTATCGATTAAAGTATTATTATTGATCTTATATCAAATGTGTAATTTACAACGTTTTTTAAGTTGAAAAATACCCTAATCCTTACAATATTTGATGACTAATCAATCCTCTCATGTTACTAACATGATAATTAGGTCATTAAACAAGCATAAAATTTGAAACTTCACCTTTTGTACACAATTTTACACAAGCATGAAATTGGCACAAATTCAAACCAAGTCTCCCTGTTGATGTAACTTGCAAGTATTATAAGGGTTGGGGGGATTTTAGTTTTAAAACTTATTACCAAAACCTAAAAAGTCATTAGCCATAATTACCTATCTCACATTTTACATTCAAACTCTTAAACTCCATCTTCTTCTTCTCACTTTCCCCCGCAACAATACCACTATTTTCTCTTTTAAATATTAATTCTTTCACCATTTCAAGAAGATAAAGCTTTCAAAGCCTAAGGTATCCAAGCCATTAAAGACCTTGATCCAAACATCCTTCATAATTTTCTTCAAATTTTAGTGAGTTTCTTTAATCATTTTTCCTTCCTTTCTTCATGCCATTCTTCACCTCATTATTTCCATGTTATTTAATAAAAAAAACATGGTCTTTCGGTGGTGGATGAGATTATAGTTCAAAAAAGTTCCTCCAAGGCCTAAAAATTTCATTTTCTTTTGATATTCAAGGGTAATGGATGATTACCTCATTCTCTTCACTTTTGATCGAATATTATTTGTTTAAAATTATATCACTATTGTCTTGGTTGAATAAAAATGCTTTCTTGGGGCATCTTTTTTTAGCTTAAATTTTAGGGTCACGATTATCATTTTATATCTTGTGAAATTAATTAACTTCCCTTGCTTGCATGACTCTTTGATTTAGTGCATCATTGGACAAAACATCAAATCTATTATATGGCATCAAAGATTCCTTTTTTTATTTACTCATTTTGTTGCATTCGCACCATTAATGAATCGCTTTTTTTGAGAAACATGCATCCAATCACTAGGTAATGATTTAAAAAAATAGGAATGTTATCTATCCCTAAATTGGATGAATTTCCTTTTGATTTTGAGTTTTGATATCACCTATAATGATGGCATCCTTATCCTCATGCAAGGAAGAAGATGACTTTGTGTTACTTAGGTTATGAAGGGGGTGATTGTGGACAATCATGAGTGACATAACCATAACACCCACATCCTGAAGAAATAATATGAAGCCCCTGCATATAAGACCTTGTACCTATGGCCATCTATTTTTCCACTACGAGTTTGTTAATATTTATTCCACTCATACCTGTATAAATTTTTTTTTGTTCCTCCCCTAGGGTGTTAACGTCCACCTTAATCAACTTACCAATTATAAAACCCAAAGCAAGAAGGAAACTCTTGTCACAATAAACCATGTCAAGATTAGGAAAATGACCTAAACTAAGGTTTGATCCATTTTTGCTTTAGATGAGGTAAAATTAGGCTTTCATTCCTAACTACAAGATAATTGTCAAAGAATCCAAGGTCATCTTGCTATTACTTTATCTACATCTGCCTCTACATCAAATTTGGCCAAAAAAATAATCATGATAATCATCCATAATCTAAAAACTTGCTTATGTCTTTTAGAGCCCAGGAAGATGATCTTTCATCATCATAAGTCCTTAAACTTTTCCAACAACTTCACAATTAGAGAATATTGTCAATGGGTGTATAGTTCCTAAAGCAACAAAGACTCCACCCTTATTTTTGGTAAGAGATGATTACCCTTCATACTTAACATGAAAAAGTTTTTCGGCTATGGAATTAGATCTTAGAGTAGGTCAAAGGTGTAGGCTTTTACCTAATACTTTATCTCAAAATAATATTAGAGGGCCAATATCATGTGAATTCTTTAGACATGTAGGAATTAAAGTGGAAGAAAATGGAAAATTCACAAACATTAATGCATATCTATTTGATAAAAATACCTTATTTCACTAGTTTGAAACATTTTACAAAGTGTTTCTGCCTACATTGTTTGAGCTTGTAAACTCCTAACTTGTTTTTATTTTATTTTATATTTTTACCATCTTATTAAATCTTTTTTTTTTACATTTTCTACGTTAAAAAAAATCTATAACTCTTTCTCATATTCTTAATTCAACTCTCTAATACTTTGTCGGTCCCTAATTATAAGACTCTTTCAATTAATTTACGTTCCTTAAGAAAAATAATTAATCATATTAAATTTGTGAATTAGTTATACCATCATTTTAAGATTACCCTTTTCTTATCTCTCTATCCACTTAATTATTTTTCATTTATGTTTGGAGAAAAAATAATTAAATAAGGGTATATTGGAAAAAATAATTAATGCATATAAAAATTATAAAAAAAATTCATAAAAAGAGACAAATTTTTTTTAAAAAAAGTATTATAATTAGGTACAGATGGTGTATTATTGTCAAATATTATAAATTATAATATAAACTCATTTACATTATTTGAATTCATAAAAAAATTAAAAATTAAAATAAAATTTTTACATTCATAATTTTCAAGATAAGAAATTATTTAATATAAATTAAAAAAATAATTATTTTTAAAATATGTATGATAACCAATTTTCCAATTATATCAAGTGTATTTTCATTTCATTTACATTTATAAACTATTAAGTTTTGGACCATCACGAGATTTATCCACTCATTTTATATTTTTCATTTTGGTAGATCACTAATTTTAACCTTTTGCATCATAAAGAGGAACAATACTCTTACATTGGCATATTCAATTATTCATTTACTCACTGAAAAAATAATAAAATCGACCCTGTTATAATTAATAATTTTCAGATACAGTCATACAGGTAAGGTAAATAATCTAAGAAATACAACAGGGCGTGCATGACACAGGAATTTCGAAGCACAACCGTTGATCTTACACGTACCCCACGAAAACCCCATCAGAGCCATTGCATCCGAATTTCAGTCTTACATGACAATTTAACTGCATTTAAAATCCACATTTGAAGTCCGAACTATAAATTCTCCCAAATAACCCCCCCACACATTCCCATAGTTACCACTGTCAGTGGCAGAGAGAGAAAGACGTGCGAAGTGTGATTGAAGAAGCTCTCTGTTGATGTTTTCCTCTTCCATTCCAACCTCTGAATCTGTAAGCTTCTTCTCTTCCAATTTCCCTTCTCCAGCGTCGTTTTAGGTTTAAAAGTTTGCATCTTTATGTTCTCCGCTGTCAATTGTTGCATGGGGTTGGTGGATTCGGGGTAAGGGATTTTTAGGGCTTTGAATGACTTTACTTTGATTTGATTATTTGGGCTATGTTTGAGATCAAAGGTTCTCACTGGGTGTATTTAAGAAGAAAAAAAAATTATATTTTGAAGCTTTTTCAATTCTCACCATGAGCTGCTGTGCTCTGGTGAGAATTTTGTTTTTGGAATTGCATGAATATATCATTTTGATGCGGTGATGTGGTTTTCTCTGGAAATGGTGTAAAATTAATATTCAAGGATTGTTTTTTTTTTTTTTTGTTAATTTAATTATTCGCTCTGCCATGCTGGACAGTGTTGAGTATTACCATGTTGGCTTTTTGTTTGTCATCAACTGCATTTCTTTGTTGGTTTTAGGGGGGGGGGGGGTGGGTTAATTTCGTTGCAATTAATTTACATGGGGTAAATATATTCATTTTTTCTTTATTATTATTGTTATTGTTGTGGCCATGAGTCCATGACTGAAAGATACTATAGTGCTTTTAGGGTTGGCTGCCACATGCTGTTATCCAACATTGATAGTAACTATGTGACCAAAGTGGAGCCAAATTGTACTCCCCTTGACGGCTTCTTTGTAGACTCCAACAGCTGCTGTGCTGCTATAGCATGCTATCAATAACCATGGGTTCAATTTTAAAATATTTGCCTTCTTGAAATGCCCTTCCGTTGTAGCTAGTTTTTATAGTTTATTTTCCCCTCTTTATATGCACTTTGTTGTTTGAGTGTTTGTCATACCTATACTAAATGATGTGTTTTTTTTTATTCTCCAGGTAGGCTTCAGTTGTGCTATTTAACAGTGTAGGGCATTGTGTGCTTAGGAAATAGGAAGTTTGTATAATTACTGTAAATAAGATCAGTATGGGTGAGGAAGAACCAGTGAATGAAGTCTCAAAGACTGATTCAAATGGAAAGAGTTTGCAGGAGAAAACTTTGGGTGAAATTACTGAGAAAAAGGACTTGGAAACTGATGGAGGAAAAGTCTTGGAGAACAATGGTATCAAAGAGAATATTGTAAAACAAATTGAAGATAAGAAAGCTGATGGTGTTGAAAAGGTAGAAGAGGACAAGAAAAATGGTGTTGTGGAAGATGCAAAAGAGGAAAAGAAAGAAGATGGGGTGAAAGAAGCTAAAGAGAATAAGAAAGAAGAAGTGGTGGACGAAGTAAAAGAGGATAAGAAAGAAGATGGAGTGGAAGAAGCAAAAGAGAATAAGAAAGAAGATGGGGTGGAAGAAGTAAAAGAGGTTAAGGAGGTTGATGGTGTAGAAGTAAAAGAGGTTAAGGAAGTTGATGGTGTAGAAGTAATGGAGGGTAAGGAAGTTGATGGTGTGGAAGAAATCAAGGAGGATAAGGAAGTTGATGGGGTGAAAGAAGTCAAGGAGGATAAGGAAGTTGATGGTGTGATAGAAGTAGTTGAAGATAAAAAAGGTGATGAGTTGAAAGAAGTAGAAGAGGATAAGAAAGATGATCATATATCTGAGAATGATAAAATGGATGAAGACACTGAGGTTAAGGAAACAATTGAAGCTAAACAAGAAAATGAAAAAGTGGAAGCTGAGAAACCAGAAGTAGATGCTATGGAAGTAGAGAGTGGCATTCAGGAGAAGGAGGGGAGCGATAAAAAGGAGAAAAAAGATGTGGCGATGGAGGAGGAGGATGAAGATGAGGATAAGGATAATATTGATAAGTCAAAAGAAGAAGAGAAGGCAGAAGATAGTAAGGGTGAGAAAAGATCAAAAAAACGTGGGAGAGGGAATACCAATGGGGAGAAAGTGAAGGAGAAAAGAAAGGAACTGAAGAAAACAGAGCCAAGGACTCCTACTATTGATCGCCCTGTGCGGGAAAGGAAATCAGTTGAGAGGTTGGTAGCATCAATTGAGAAAGATGCAACAAAAGAATTTCACATTGAAAAGGTATTTTTTGTTTTCAGTTTCACATTTGAAATATTTACCCTTAATTATGCATTTATTTTAACTTAATTTGCTTAAAGCTTCTCGTTCAAATTGTAGGGTCGTGGTACACCTTTAAAAGATATACCAAATGGTATGGTGCTTTCCTTTTTTGAATTCTTCTTTGATAATGGTCTTTTAATTCCCTTCTGTATATACTTGAGCCAACCGAAATTAATATAATGCTTAATGTACTTGCACAAGCATTCCACATTCTTCTTGGTTTTATGACAAAATCTTAATAAAATTGTATGAATTGAATTTAACATTGAACATAAATATTAGGCAAGCAATGCGCCAGATATATATATTGTTTCTATACTTTTCCAATTATGGTAAAAAATGTGACCCTTCAATTCAATGATTATGTGAGCCAAGGATATGTGTTTAACTACATATTTGCCCCCAAAATATTGACTATTGAGCCCCTTGCCCTGCAGATTGCATGAGTTGATTTTCCTTACTTACAACATTAGCTGTTACTTTGATAATACTATTGGCAAAATCCATTAGCGTATTCTGATTTGAATTTCTTGTGTACATTAATTCATTTATAAAATTGTCAACTTTTTGCTTGCCTTCTTTTACTATTGAAAGGGAAAAATATTTTTATGTATGTATATTCCTTTTCCCCTCATATTGTACCTTCAATGTCGATAATAATGACACAAACTTGGCAATATCTGAGCTCCTTCCTTTCACTCTTAATGGCAAATGAGATTATCAGCTAATTATAGTTTATCCATGTTATTTAATGTCATTTAACTATTGGGTCTATGGAATATTTAGCACTCGAGATAATGGGAGAACATAGTTGATATTAAATTGACTTCAATTTAGCAGTAACAGAAAAGGTTCCTGTTATGAATATATAAATAAAGTTGACCTGATATATGGGGGATTTATTAATTTTTGTCCTTATATACATTCATTATGCTGTGAAGTGTGGATGCATGTTTCTTCTTCTTCAGAACAGCTAAAACTTTATGACTCTTGCATTTTCTGCTTTAGTGGCATTTAAGTTATCTAGAAGGAAGACTGAAGATACATTCAAATTGCTACATACAATTCTGTTTGGAAGGAGAGGGAAGGTATGTCTTACTTCATTAACTATCTGTGTTTTTTTGTTACAGTTGTTATGCCACCTCCATGACTTTTATTTTAGTTTTTGACCTTTTGCATTATGCCACCTCTATAGTTCATGATATGGGGTAGTGGTTGCCTAGATTGTTAAACACTCAAAACTTACCCGGTGTTAAAATGTCACACTAATGTTATTATGCTTTCATGTAAATCCTCTTTTTACTCTTTTTCAGGCAGTTGAGATCAAGAGTAATATATCAAGGTTTTCTGGCTTTGTGTGGCGTAACAATGAGGTAATTATTACCTTTATATATTAAGAGAATTGGTGCTCATAAAATGCAACTATATCATACTTTACAATCATAGGGTTTTGTTGGTAGTAAGTTCTTTTACTGATTTCTTGCTTTTCTGATTGAAGTCCTTTGTCTGCCAAAGGTTCTAAAGTCCAAATATTGTTACTGCAGGAAAAGCAAATGATTAAAGTAAAAGAAAAACTTGACAAGTGTAATAAAGAGAAGTTACTGGAATTCTGTGATGTGCTTGACATAACAATTAACAAGGCAACAACGAGGAAGGTATGTTGGTTAAGCATCATTGATGCATTTTGACTAATACCATTTAACACAGCCCTATCATTGCTTATAAATTTCTACTTATGCAGGAAGATATTATTGCTAAGCTTATAGACTTTTTAGTTGCCCCTCATGCAACCACAACTGTGTTACTTGCAGAAAAAGAGAAGGTTTTCTTTATTCTTTTATGTTTCATTTTTTATCCTTGTTATGGTAATTTCTTACTATCTAGGCAACTATGTTCTGGTCACAATATTCATATTATTTATGTTTTAATTATTATCAGCCCAGTAAGGGAACAAAGCGCAAGCGTGTTGTAAAACGGGGTTCATCAAGATCTGTAACAACTTCAAGACGTTCTGCGAAGGTAATATCTTACTCCTTTAACTGCAGGAATGTGAGATGTGATTTAAACAAGAAGAAAAAGACTCCCCTCTCCCATCAAATAGTTCTTTTATTTTTATTGTTTTTATGTTCTAACAAATCTATTCAGCCTGTTTGGAAAAACTTCTCCCCAAGAACTTATAGGAAAAGTAAAAAAGAAGGTAAAATGAATTAAGCTTTTGGAAAATTTGAATAGTTGTGATTTGACAAAACTGTTCTTAGGTTCAATTATATGTTTCTATTATACCCAGCCCCTCCCTACAAAATAGTTGTATTGCGATGGGCTTGTGGTAGAGTACTGCTACACTAGTACTTAATTGTTTGTTGGTATAATTTGGTAATTGGTATCAGTGCTGTGTATTATATTGCTTTTCATGGTAATCTAATTCCCATATTATTCAGAATATTGCATCAACATAAGTGATATGTACAGTTTTAGTTCGTTTTTACTGGGGTCTTCTTAGTTATTTGTTTTCTTTTGCTCAACTTTTTTGGCATGTATTTTTCAGAGTCAGAAGAAAAATGAAGATTCTTCAGTAGTGTGGAGAAAGAGTACAAGTGACACAGAAGATGAGTCAGAGGAAGACGAGAAAGATGATGAAAATGAGGAAAATGAAAATGGTGTTCCTGACAAATCTGAGGATGAAACACCAGAGAAATCTGAAAGTGAAGACAAAAGTGATTCTGGAAGTGAATCTGAAGATAAAAAAGAAAAGAAAAAACCTAAAACATCATCCACAAAGAAAGAATCTGCTAAGAAAAGTAAAATTGAGAAATTTACAGTTGCAACTAAAGCTCGCTCACCACAAAAAAGAACACCAAAGAAATCATCATCCAACTTCTCAAAGTCTGATGATGAATGTGATGAAAGTCCAAATCCAAAGGTCTTTTCAAGGAAGAAGAAAAATGAGAAAGGAGGAAAGCAGAAGACTGATGATAGTGATGTAAGTCCAAATCCTAAGGTATTTTCAAGGAAGAAAAAAAATGAGAAAGGAGGAAAGAAGAAGATTGATGATGATAGTGATGAAAGTCCAAATCCAAAGGTCTTTTCAAGGAAAAAAAAGGAGAAAGGAGGAAAGCAGAAGAGGTCAACACCAACAAAGTCTGCCTCCAAAGAGAAAACTGGTAGATATCTTGAGTTCTCCTTTGCTATTGCCATTATTTCATTTGGAAATGTTCTGATTTGAATGCCTGGTTGTGTTCTATTAAGGTATTGCTAGTCTGCACTTTTTTTTTTTCCATTTCCATCAGTTTAAATGCGAACGTTTCTTAATCAAAAAACTGATAATGATTTTGTTGTAATTATCTAAATCCCGTTTACATTATAAAATATCTGTTATATCAAGCAGAAAAGATCACTAAAGGAAAAGGAAAGAAGAAAGAGAAGTCCAGCCTCAGTGATAATCAGTTACGAGATGCAATATGTGAAATTCTTAAAGAAGTTGACTTCAATACGGTAAGATGTTGAAAACTTGAAATAAACTTTACATAATTCAGTGTGAATAGTTGAATTTATTTTTGTTTAATACATAGCTAAAGATAGTGAAACTGAATGGAACTGCAATCTTGTATAAAATAAGATTGAATGTTAGGCGGTAAACAGCCAACAAGGAAAATAAACTTTATGTAGTATAGATGAGAATGTTGCATTGGATGGGTGGACATATTAGATGTGATAGGATTAGGAATGATTGCATTAGAGAAAAGGTAGGGTAGTACCTATTCTAGAAAAAATGATTGAAACTTGAAAGTAGAAACTTGCATTAGGTGGTTTGGGAATGTGGTGAGAAGACTTCTAGAAGCTCCAACAAAGAGAGTAAAACAGATGGAGGGTCACTCAATTGATAGGGGTAGAGGGAGATCAAACTATAGGTGAAACAATTAAGGGTTTAAAGGTCAATAATTTGTTAATAAACATGATTTATGTCAAAACATTATGGAATTGTTTGATTTAGGTAGCTGAGCCCAGTTAGTGGGTAAAGGTTTTGTTGTTGTTTGTAATACATAGATAAAGCACTGCAAAACTATTTTTAGGCTTATTGTTCTACTTCATATTGTATCTTTTATTAAACATGTGCAGTGCATGCCTCCAGGCTGGAATGTGGCAGCAGATTTGCTACATATCAAACCTTGTAATATTGTTGGCATCTATATAAGTACTTCATATTGCAAATGAAATTTGTAGAATTCTTAGATGTAATATTGAATATTGCATTTATGATGCTGTTGCTGGAGTGGACTACATTGTCATTGTTGCTAGCCATCTTATGGCTATAAAAAGATAGTGTTTATGGCCTTGATCCAGACAATTTTAATATTTAGTATCTACTGAATATTCTGTCTTTTCTAAAATTAGAACATTTTTTTTTTCTGTTTTGCAGGCCACATTTACTGACATTCTGAAGCAACTTGGTATGGATCCTTATTGCTTTTTTTTGCTCAAATTTATAATTTATACTTTTTCTCAATTGCATCTATGAGATACTGCTACTTTTATCCCTTTAAGAACAAGTTCTTTTGTATGTATCTGTTTCTGGATTTTGAATTATCAACTGACTTGTATTATCCTCAAAACCTGAATGACATATTTCACAGGAGCTCTTTCGATCTAGGATATTTAATCTGAGTGTGTTTGTTTGAGGGGAGGGGGAGAGAAATAGGGGAGAAACAATGTTGGTTTTATGTGGGTCCCATACCTTTTACACTCTACTTTAATCAAATATTTTTCTTCTATTTCCATCCTCTCTATTTCCATCCTCTAAACCAAGCACAACATTAAGGATGTATAGTTTGCTTTGTATAGTCCTAATACTATTTACAAATAAAAACGAAAAAATAATATCATAACTTAAAATTAAGTGCCTAACAAAATTGCTCCTCATTTTTCAGCTAAGCAATTTGATATGGATCTCACTCCAAGAAAGGCATCTATAAAGCTGATGATTCAGGAAGAGCTGACAAAACTGGCTGAGGAAGCTGATGATGAGGATGGAGAAGAGGATGCTGAGAAAGATGAAGCCCCATCTACAGGCCAGGAGGTTAAAGCCTGATTGAGGAGTAGACCGGACTGCTTGGAGATAGGTTTAGCAATGTAATACTATTTCCCTAGTTATGAATGCTTCATCTGTACACTTTGTTGGGTGGAAGTGGCTGTAACATATTCTTAGCATCCATCCAATCTGAAGATACTTGTATTTTGTCAATTTAAGCTTTTGGTGGGCTGCCAGTGTGCAGCTTTTTGTTTACATACACCTCAACAGAATCTGTAGGGTTTTATACTGTTCATGAATAGTACCGACCAAATCTACAGCAGTTTCAACAATCTGTCTAGTTAAATAAATATTTGACATTTGTAGTTATCTCCTTTCTGTGCATGTTGATAACTAGCACCGTTGTTGGTTGGTCAAGTCTTTATCTTTCTAATATTAATGTTTTTTTTGCTATATTATTTGTCATAGTTGTGTGTTATCTTGTGTGACAAGATGACTGGTTCGCACAAGATGACTGGTTCATTAGCAGTAGCTGCAATGAAATACATGCACTGCAGGAGTGATGATCCCATTTCTCACGTGTCTTGCAAATAGCTCTAATCATTCCATTTTATATGGTTACAAGAGTGAACACCGAGTTTGTCCATAAGCAATGTAAGGGTAGGATACACTAATCCAATAATTTAAAATTTTCACATTAGTCTTCAAAATTTACATATCTCGGTCATTTCAATCTTAATGCAAGGACCAATTTGATTCACAATTTGTAAATTGTAGCAACTACAGTGGGACTTAAAGGATTAATGTGTCTAGTCAAATTTCTTAGAAATGAATTTGGAAGGTTACTTAAATTTTAATATCATTCCTATATTTTGTAAGTTGGGTTTAATTCTTTATAACATGCATGGGACATGCCTGTGCCATTGTGGTTTGAAAAGGGGTGTTTGCTGAATTAAATGTGACTGTTAGTAGTGAAGATTGAAGAACACACTCAAGGAATAATTTCGTCAGGTCTAACCTTAAAATTGTTGGAGGGCATTACTTAAAATGTAAGTGGAATAAGTCAAAAAGGTTCCTGGTTAGAAGCCTTCTCCACTAAGACTAGTGGAACACCAAGAAAATCTAATTATAGTGACAAATGCGATTTATATAATGATTTTGATCAAGATTTAAGGTGTCTAGTTGACCAGGTAGGGACATTTAGAGGGAGTTATTTAACACCCATTTGATTCATTAAAGATGAGATGGTTGAAAAATAAAATATCATTCATACTTTTCCCCTACAAATCATTTACTAACATATATGCACAGGAATAAAAGTTAAAATAAAAATTATATTTTGTCGAAAAGAAATTCTCTTTCTGTTTTCAGTGTCTTTCCTGTTTTCGACCAAACACACCACTAGTTAAAAATACAAGTTGGCCATTTGGTATTTGCCAGCAGAGGATTGATACAATATTAGTTCGGTTAACTTTTTGGTTGGTTTCTTCAGGATGAAGCGGTTTAGATTTTACTGAAATTGATTTTAAAATAAGTTAATGTAAAAGAATTGATTTTCATTTATGGACGACATTTTAAAAGTTAATGTAAATATTTCTTCTGAGATAAAATAAACCAAAATTTAAAAAATACTAAAAATATAAACTTGACAACTCCATGAATAAGAAAAAGGGTTAATGTAAATAGTAAACCGCTTGTCTTTACAGGTATATAAAACGAGGCAAGAAATACTAAAAGTAAAAAAGAAATAGAATGACAAAAGTTGTTTACAAGAAACTAGGAGTCTAGTTCAATTGATTATTGTAAATTCTTAAACCTATCTTCCTTTCTTATTAATTAAAAAAATATACAAGTTTACACGTAATGAATGTTATATACGTGGGTCTCATTTATATGAGAAGGATTTAATCCTCTCTAGCACTCTTCTTTGAGTCCCTTTTCAGTCCCTTCCTATTCAGTGTTATTTTATCTTTCTGCTCTTAATTATAAGATTTTTTTAAAAAAAATTACTTGTTCCTTTTTATAAGATATTTTTTAATTTATAGTTTTTTTAATTATCTTTTTCTCTCCATATCCTTACATAATTATTTTTTTTCAAATATTTATGAGAAATAATTAAGTGGATAGAGAGATAAAAAAAAATTAAAATGACAGTACTTGATAAATTTAATATGATTAACTAAATTAACTATTTTTCTTAATAGATATAAATTAGTTGAAATGTTCTTATAATTAGAGACGGAGAGAGTAATTTTATTTGGCTTTTTTTTTTGACGGGGCATTATTTGGCTTCCTCTCTTCATTGTTTCTGTATTTCTCCTTTGGTTTTTATATTTTGCTGTGGATGTTGAAGAGGACCTAATTTGATAGGAGAATAAGTGAATTTTCAGTTTTGACATTTTAGAGTAACGAAAATATATTTACGTGCAATGAGTGACTTATTATTTTTTTATGCATGCCATTATTAGGATTAGGTAAAAAAAATTATTAGGTGCTCTTGAACTATTATAGTTGGATTAGTTTTCACGTGATATATAATTAAGGGTTATTAATTCTTTTTAGTAACTTAAAAAGTTTCTTCTGTAAAAAAATAACTTAGAATTTTTAAATGTATCATATAAAGATTGATTGATATCATCAATACGTGATGGATAAAGATCCTAATAAATTCTCCTATTCAAGAGTAGTGAGAAAATTTAATTTAAGTGACCTACAATGGCTTAGTTATAAGTTTTGTACTTGATTAACCCACCAAAATGAATCTTATTTTCCAAAAAGTTTGTAACCAAGCGATTTTAATCATAAAAATTTCTTTTATAATTCAACATATGATTAAGGGTATATTTGAGTGAATATTTATAAAAAAAAAAATAATTTTGACATAAAGTGAGTTTGAAGTAAAATGATGTAGAATAAGTTACACTAACATTTTCTGAGATTTTGTCAAACTTTTTTCAATATCTCTCATTTTATTTTACTGCTACACTAATTTTTTTTAATTATTTAAAAATATTACAACACTTTTTATACATTATATTAATCCCTTGATAGATTGAAAAATTATGTATAGAAGTTATTGTAGATGTTGAAAAGGTAGGAAGACTGTGCAATTTTTTTTTAAAAAAAAACCTTGGTGGATATTTGTGATTTACTAAATTATTTATATTTTTTTAGGAAGAATTATTTATATTTAAAATAGATCCTATAGAGTTATGAAACTTCCTTTATATTCTCTGCTGAAGTAAGTTATCAGAGTCATGTTTGATATTACTAAAAAGTTGCCTAAAGAAAACCAAAGAGAGCGATCAAAAGAAAAAGAAAAGTCATCCCACATCACATCATCGACATTAGAAAATTAAAACAATGGTCCATAGTTGGTGACCCACTTAGCAACCCTAATAATGTTTATAGTGATGCTGTTGGCACCATTCAAGTTGCTTATTTGCAAAGTTACAATGCATGTGACCACTGATTTTAGAGCCTCCAATTTAATCACTTGAAAGCCAGTTATTAATTAATTAATATCCTCTCAACCTCTTTGTGATATTTTCTTCTTCATTGTTTATTCAAGCTGTCCACCAATGGTTGATTCAGTTTATCGTACTAGGTTGGTAAGAAGTGCAAAAAAGAGTGCATAAACCTTATAAAATCAACTGAAAGGTTGTATTAGAAATCGATATGAAAATATTTATTTCCATGACGGAAAGATATGATTACGGTATTTTTAAATAATTAAAAATTTTGATTGAACTTTTTAATAATTAAGAAATTTAAATGAAGTTTTCAGTAATTGAGGAATCATTTGAATTTTTTAATTATAATTAAAAAAAAATCTATTGGATAATTAAGCCTTCATTCAATCATTGAATTGAAACATCAAGCTTCCTATAATGTTATTAGAGATTACATTATATTATATTGTTATTAACTTATTATTAATTTGCACCTTCTTATGGTAGATATAATGTGTAAGTTTTTCGGCCAATTGGAAAAACAAAATTAAAACCCATGTAGTTGATCTTAAAAATGTTCCTATATATATGTTCTTACTCGAAAACAAGGAAAGAGCATACAAATGAATATGTTTGCTTCAGAAATTTGTTTGACATAGAATCACGCAACACAGACACAATAAGAATAGACACAAGAATTGTGAGAAGCAAACTATGATTCTATATTTAATTACTTATTAGCTATTAATTAATCTTATTCAAGTTGATAGTTTTCTTAGGGTGGAGCCTCCGTGTCCACCCAAAAAATTATAAATAAAAAAAAAGTTGAGCTCTTTTTCAAAAAGTTTGGCCATTTATATTCAATAGATATGATATATTTTTGTTTTTTTTTACGAGAAAAAAAATTTATTTATGAAATATTATTTATTAATAGTTTTTACAACACTATTTTCATTTTTTATTACATTAATTATTTTATTACATATTTTTCTTTCTTTTTCTTCTTATTTTTTCTCTTTTTCATAAAACAATTTTTTACAAAGTTATTGTAAAAAAAGCTCCTTTTGTCAAATGATATACAAGTTGTTTTGTTTAGAATTAAAGCACAAGTTCCTGTTATGAACAATCCAAAATAGTGAAATGGTCCTACTCTCATCCCTCTAGCCTCTAGGCCATTAGTTTCACTATCAAATCTTCTTGTACCTCCAATATTCTCATTCTTGAATAACAAGGGTTAACATGACCCAATCTATTTCGAGACATTGACCAAACTGCCACGTTTGGTCAAAATATATACCAAAATGTCACATCCCCGAAACTATTTTCCAAACTGCCACGCGGCCTATTTCGTTATGGTTCCCAGCGAAATAGGAACGCTGACGTGTCAAGTTTCTGGTGGACACGTATTTCGCTGGGAAGGGTAGCGAAATACGCAGTCAAAGCGTCAGAGAGTGCAGGCCACGTGGCAGCTTCCCCCTATTTCGCTATGGATGGCAGCGAATTAGGTGGACACGTGGCAGACAGGGAGTGGCAATGGAAAAAAATCAAAAAAACTTCGAACGGTCATAACTTTTGATAGAAATGTCCGA
>PYAF01004261.1:66165-78127 GCA_007407185.1 Glycine tomentella | reverse complement strand
TACGGTGGAACTGATCCATGGGATCGCCGCTCTCACCGTACCCTCCCTCGCCTTCGTCCATTTTTGGGTCTTTTTCCTTTTGCTTCTTCAAATTAGGGTTTGCACAGAAGAGTGATACAAAAAATGGAGTACAAGCATGTGGAAATGAAAACGCAGCGTAGAGAAGAGAGAGAATATGCGATTTGTTTAAGAACTAATGTAATCAAATCTAATCACAATCTACATAATGCTGTATCATTTCATAAACACTTGCCGCCAGCAAATCTTCGATAGGCATTAGGCACAGACAACCAAACACATCATACTTATACTCACCAACCAATGATAAAATGACATGTGGCATATCTCATCACGGTAACTAATGGTAAAAAAAAAAAATGTAGAATATAAAATATTTGAAATTCCATATTTGCATATTACATGTATAAACATCTTTCTCTAATAAAAAATTGATGACAATTACGACATCTTATAGTTGTTGTGAACTTATCTATTTAATATTAAGTATATAAAAAAGATTCTTAGTATTATGTGACGATGTTAAAAGTGAAAACTCTAATTTGTCACCATTATCACCTTCATTGTGAGGTTGATCTTCTTGTGGCAATAAAAAAAAAAAAAAAAACCCTACTCGCTGACTAGGAAATGAAGTAAAGGCGAAAATGAAGTAAAGGTGATGAAGATGTTGGTGATGATGAAGAAAGTATGTTAATGAGGATGACAACGAACAAAAGCATTGTCCTTTGCAAATCAAAGAACTACTACTCTACTCTATGGAAGTCTTGTGCGTTCCTAGTGACTAAGAATATCCTCATTGGAACTTCTTTCCCAATATAATGCAAGGTCGAGTTTTTTTTTTTAAAGCATTGTAAATTTCATCCATAAATCTACTATTCTTGTACTTTATCCTTAAAATGTTGACAATTGAAGCATTTTTGTGTCATTGTTGTTCAAATACAATGAAAAATCAACAACCATGTATGGGTTCACTTGACTTTGAGAGTGGAACTTGAAAATGATCGTTCATATGCCATTGTTGGGAAATGACAAATCTTAGTATGACTTTCACATATGCCAATATTGACCAAAATTCTACATATGTAGGTACTGCAAGATAAGTTGTTTTATTCATGCTAATACATTGGTTTAAGTTTAACTAATTCAACTGCCACTTCCTTTGATAACATGTTCATGATGTAGTTAGATGAAACTTCTTTTAGTGGTATTTAGATGAAGTAGGTGATGAAAAAGGGATCTTCTAATTAGTCAAAGAAGTATGGTTATACTTTAAAGTTCCTAGGCAATAACAGAAAATGGAATAAGTTCTTTGTGATTAGTTGTTGTCTTTTTGCTTGTGATGAATGTAATTGTCACATTGATATGGTTATTAGGCGAAATTGGTCATGCAAGTGTTTTGTATTTAATGTATCAATGAAATGAAAAACAAATTAAAACCAAATCTCATGATCAATAAAAGAAATCTTAAATGGGTAAATTGATCCAAAGAAGTATAGTCTTCCATGGAGATTTCACACAATTATCAAAAGAAGGAAAGAAAAAGAAAATAAGTAGCCATGTCTCTATGGTCCTAGAAGAGATGTTTAAATAAAGTATAATAAGGCTTAACTAAATCCTAGACCAAAAATATGGGTCCACCTAATGTTAATAAGTCTAATTACAAATTGATTCCGCAAGATTTAGCTAAGTTGCAAAGTAAAATGCATCTACTACTATCCATGATTTATTAACCCTTTAGATGGCCAAATTGGCTTTTGGTATATTTATAAAAGTCATAGATATATTTTTCCTTGAAATTTTGTCGGGGACGAGTAGGCTCTCAAGGTCAATTTTAAGATTGACATTTCATTACATGATTCTACATTCAAATTGGCTATAATTTTCCTTAATCAATTTTTTTCTTATTATTTTCAGTGTTTTAATTTGTTCAAAAGTTTTAGATTATCATTATTCTTTTCACTTTAGATTTCATTTATTAAGTATAATTTTTTGGCATTTTTTTCATTAATAGTAATCGCAAGGTTCAGTTGATGTGGGATCACTATCCAAAATACTCCATTTTTATTTTTTACATTTCTTTAATTTTTCTACCGCTCTCCCAAAATTTAGTTACTTAAATGTCATCATCTTTTCTTTGAATTTGATTTATATATTTGCATCTGCATACTTATAATTTTTTATGTGTGCAGATACACAAGAGGATGATGATTCAACATTCTTTACATGTTGATTAAGTAACTAACATTATGTCTTGAATTGCGTAACCATACTTGTCTCTTGATTAGGTACCTAACATTATTTATTGGATTGCATAACTAACATTAGTTTTGCAAATTGAGTAACCCCCTTATCTGTATGTTTGTTGCAGGCAAATTTGAGAAAGAGAGGATGTGAAGGACAAAAATGCATATAAAAATTTAAAGAAAATTGAAGAAAAATAAATGAACAAATGTGGGTGGCTACTTCACGAGATCCTTTGCATTGGTAAACACTCAGAAAAATGGACAAGGGAGAACATTGCATTCAAGAAGAAATCTCATTATCCTTTGTTGCACTTCTTCACTAATTGGGTTCTCTTATGAAACAGAAAAAAGAAAATTGAAACATCCTTATCAATCTCAAATTTCGATCAAATACCCAATTCATTGCCAAAGAAACACCTACCGCTTCAATAACCAAGCAAACTATTTGAAAAGTATACTATCTCTCATTTTGTACTAACTTGATATGCTCTCACATTTTAGTGCTGAAACAAACACTTTTCACTTCAAGAATAATTGTGTTTGATGGTGCAAAAGAGAAAATGCACATGTTTTAAGAAGATATGTTAGAAGAAGGTTCATTTGAAATGCACATGTTTCTTTATTTTCTTCTAATTTTGATTTTATGTTTTTGGTGCTTTCGATAATTGATGTTATGGTCCAATATTATGGTGGACATGTATGATTTATAATATAAAGCGGTCTTTTCTATTAAATATAAATAGTTGCATACTCACAAACAATATTGTTGGTTGGAGAGGAAGGAGGGACAAAAGGGGATTTGATTTGGAAATTTTGTGGCAACAAGAATAATTGTACTTGTTGCATCCTGCATTACAACCCAACTTTTGTCACCATCGAGGAATCATAGTTAATTTTTATTTAATATGTTGTAGGTAGTATCCATTGCATGGTTTGATGGTGTTGCCCCCTTAATTTCATGGTTTGAAAATCTTGACATTTCATTTCAAGCTTTTCTCACACATATTTGTCATCATTTTTTTCAATTTTTTTTTCTAAAGCCTTCCAGAAATTTCAAAATGCTATGTGCTTATAATTATCGTGTTTTTGTTGTAACTTTTTGTAATGTTAGGATTATAGATGCTCGGTAGACTTCTACAAATATCCATTGAGAACGTTAAATCTAATGCAATGGTACAATTCTCAAAGAAGAACTCTCAATCTTGACATGCATCACATGATCCAACACCTAAGTCTATGCACCATAATGCAGAAATTAAATATCTAATATTTGTTGTGGTAGTTGGTTAAATATCTAGATTAGCATTTTTGTAGACAAAAATTGTTGTAGTTTATGATATGTCAGATATCAAAGTTTTTATTATAAATAATAGATGATGATAATGATTGCATTATTTAAATTAATCTAGATATTTTACTATGTGTTTTTATAAGTTGAATGATTAATTACAAATAATAAGCAAAATTTTAAAAGATATTGAAGCCTTTTTTGTATAATTTACTTGCGGTATTTCGTAACCATGTATGTTTACTACATTATAATACTTATAATTTTTTATTAATAAGTGTAAATTACATAATCATTTTTCATAATATACGAAAATTGCTTTTGGAATATCTCTTGTAAACAATTAAGACTGTGTGTATATTTATTTTAAATTATTCTCAATGCAAAAAAATCTTAACATCTTATTTAAAAATTAAAGAATGCCAACACACATACATAGATAGACATAAAATAAATTGTTAGATTAAAATTAATATATATGTCAATATAAAATGAGAAAAAATGTTATAATATATAAAATTTTAGCATAATAGAAATACAAGACACACATACACAACAACATATGTATTTCCGCTAGTATAAAATAGAGTAAATTACACTCATACATCTGTGTTTTGCATAAATTTCATCTGAAACCCTTCCCTTTTTGTACCCTACAAAAAATATCTTAATTGTTTAACTCACATTACACTCATACCTCTTCCGTCCTAAACACCGTTTAATAATTTAACAGAAATTGGACACATGTTGGTCACATGACTTTTAATAAAATTTTATGTCTAAAATACCCTCATCTTCTTCCTTTCAACTTGAAAATATTTTAAGACTTTTGCTTCTTTTTTATTTTTTTGTAATTGGACGTCAACCCAACTTTTTGTTGGAGGTGAACCCACCTTGTTGATACGCAATGTTAACACTCTTCCTCTCATTTTTTGTTCTATTAACATTCATATGCACTAAATTTTGATTCTCAACAAACATTTTCAATACATCATGATCAATCTTAAGGGGAAGAATTTTGCTACTAGCAGTAGAAGAAAATCACAAAATAAAAGGGTGACATGATGACAAGTCTAAATCATTAGCAATGTTATTCAGACATTTATGTGCGTTGAACATTCCTAACTTATCAAGATCAACATTGCATAACTCACTTGGTTCGTCCCGTTGGTCCGTAAAGTGGATCAAAATATTCACGTTGTCTGATTCAGGACTCATATATTCCAATTCATCCATTGTGTCCATGTGGTCCCAAACATTAACACTATTTTAATCAACAATAATAAACAAATGATTTTTAGTTCATCCATTGTGTTTTGTTGTCCCAAACAATAACACTATTTTAATCAACAATAATAAACAAATGATTTCCAGTTCATCTATTGTTTTGTAGTCCAAACATCAACATATTTTAATCAATAATAATAAATAAATAATTTTAAAAATCGTAAGTGGTCTCAAACTGGTTCCTCATTGAAACCCCATTCAGAAATAGATAATAATAAACAATTAAAATTAAATAAATAATCTTAAAAAGTAACATATATATAAGGTCAAATGGTCACCTACAAGCATAACCCTAGCGTGAACAAAAATCGTGGAACAGAAAGAGAAACAGAGCGCTCGTGAATGTCGAAGAGGAAGAGGCGCTCGTGAACGTCGCGAACTGAGAGAGAAACAGTGGAGAACTTGCAAACTGAAAGAGGAACAGTGAAGAATTCGCAAACT
The DNA here is from genome assembly GCA_007407185.1 of Glycine tomentella. Classification (NCBI taxonomy): domain Eukaryota; kingdom Viridiplantae; phylum Streptophyta; class Magnoliopsida; order Fabales; family Fabaceae; genus Glycine; species Glycine tomentella. Next base: position 72,850 of record PYAF01004261.1, on the reverse strand, counting down.
GAAAAGGAACGTTGAAGAACTCGCGAACGGTAAAGAGGAATGAAACGTGAACATCGTGAGAGTAAGAGGAACTCACATCTCCTGGACGCTGAAGAAGAACTTTTCAACAAAAGGACGATGAACAGTATTCGCGAATGGTGAAGAGGAATGAAACGTGAATCCTAAATTTTGATACAAATTGAGAGGAGATAATTTGAATTTTACAATTAAAATGTAAGGGTAATTTTGTCTGTTCACATATTTTAATAGACGTTCATTAACAACACAAGGAATGCGAGTGTAATTTACTTCTATAAAATAATATTTATAAAGTTAATTAAAAAATAAATGTTTTAGTAATTTATTACTTTATATTAGAATAAAAGATTATGAGTTTCACTATTACTAAATATCCTTTTTATTTTTCACTTATTTAACCTCTTGTCACATAAGTATTATGTGAGTACTAATATTGTTGATTGGATCAAAATTACAATTTAGCCTAAAAAGAAAATTACATTTGTGTAAAAAAGGGATTCAATGCTTGGGAGAAACCCATCTAAAACCAATTCAAGGAAGGACAATTGACGATAGGTTGCTACATCAAGCCGAATGAGGAATACGTTGCAGATGCCGTAACAAGGTGCCGATGCGTGTATGGTGACGTTCAAGGTGGGGTTGAGTCAAGAAGAACATCAATAACAATAAGTGGTTTGAAACAAAACCAAATTCAATTAGTTTCTTTATGCACCATTCCGATAATTTTAACAGAGAGTGGGAGCGAGAGAGAAAAAAAAGGGAGAGGTGGGAGAGAGAAAAAGAGTGCGGGAAGGGACAGGTGGGAGAGGGAGAAAGAGGGAAAAAAAGAGTGAATATTTTTTGTATTTGAGCATTTTGTACTCAGAACAAAAAAGTTATGCATTGGTTTTAATGAATAACAGAAAATTGAAGTTTTGTACTATCCATTTTTGTTACCTTTGTGCTCTCTTATAAACTTTTTTGAATTGTGCCGCCTTGTACCATTAATTTTTAACAAATGAAACGGATCCAAGGAAAACAAGATCAATATTTAAGCAAATCAAATCATTTTTGTACAAAGATTAATGAAATCTCATTTAATAACTAAAGTTTAATGTTAGTTTCATGTGAGGACTAAAACATAAAGCTAGTTTTTTTTATGGAACATAAAACTTGTTTTAGTAAAGTAATTATAATGGGCTGTTTGAGTAAGCTTCTCTAGAAGTACTTCTAGAAGAAGAAAATAAGAGCAAAAAGATGAGATGAACTTTTCCATAAGTAAAAATAAGCTCTCTATTAGCTAATTTGTAGAAGCTCACCAATGTAGCTTCTCTAAAAGATGAGATGACATCTACAAATTAATTAATAAAAAACTTATTTTTACTTATGGAAAAGCTCATTTCATTTTTTTCTCTTTATTTTTCTCTTCTAGAAATGCTTCTAAAGAAGCTAACATCCAAACAGGCCCAATATCACATAAGACTTCTATTGCATGCTCAACATTCATTTACTCCAATTAAAACAAAGTCAGATAGTGGGCAGAGAGTATAATATTAACTTCCTATAAGGACCAAAATTTAGGATTTTCTCATATACAGATTAGTTCAAAAATGTGTGTCAAGTATAGAAGTTAAATGATTAATTTAACCTATGTATAATATATCATAGTTTAACATAATTCATTGTTAATTATCTTTTTATCCAATTTTTTAAAAGCCTTTTTATCCAATTTTTTTAAAAGCCTTTTTATCCAACGTAATAGTAATTAGTTTTAGTTGTGTTGAATGCCACGTGATTTTTTACTATTTATTTTACAAAGACATAAAGGAGGGTGATGGACCAAATTATGCAATTTTTATACGTGATAGCCAAATATAAGTATTAAAAAATTTACAATAATTTATACACTCTATTTAACCAACTAAACTATACCTCTAAAACACACTCCCTTTAGTCCAATTTATAATACTCAATTACTTAATTCATCATTATTAAGAAAAATTATTAATCTAATTCATAACAATATCTTAAATTTTTTTTCTTTTAAAAAATTATTATTATCATTAATACTCATCTCTCTCTTAGTTGTATATCATTATAACCTCTCATTTAGTTATAAATATAATAGTCTAAAAATAATTAATTTAAAAAATATTATAAATCAAGTCTTATAAAAAGGACCAAATATCACTTTTAGTTTGAGTTTTAGAAATAGAACCGAAGGAAATAATATTTTTGATATGAGGCTTTTTTTACCTAATCAAAGGTGAACTCACTAATCAAATTAATGAATTTCATACTACATAAAAGTCAAAAGTCAACTCAATAATCACGTTTGTTAATTTTGTTACAAATGTCAATTTGATATATTAAATCCGCGATTTCTTCCCTTTCCTTTCTCCCTTTATCCTTCCTCAATCACTATATCAATCTTATATTTCCAATCTTATATTTCCGTCACTATGCAAGAATTAATAACATATAAAGTAAATTGCCACATGCATAGAGAGGCTAGCTTTTCACGTTAGGAATTGTGTTGAGGGGTTACAACATTATTACCCCTATCCCCTTTCTTCTGTGTATCTAAAGGTCTTTCTAGATACAAAGGTTGGTATGTATCTAACAGAACATGGTTTTTTAAAATTTAAACCGTTCCCTTACAAGACTAGATGGGGTGAAAACCAAAACAACTACTAAGCAATCGCAAAAGAAATGTTTCAATTTCGGGAACATCAGAATGGGAAACGTATAGACCGAAAATAAATCAATGATCAATCATCCTGCATAACCACTCATGGACAACAACAAAAATAAAAAGGCTGCTAATGGAATTGAATAGGCAGTCTCCTTCAAAGCACTCAAAGGCTCTCTCAAAGTTAAATCTTGAACGTATTTATAAAATAATAAATAAAGACAATTAACTCTTACAGAGATAATTGTATTCACTACATAAAAGCACACAATTCCTACACAATCGTATAAAGAGAACACAAACTATCAGACGATAGGCATAAATTGACCACTTTTTAAATGGTTACTGGATACATTCAAATTATATTTTGGAAGTAAAAAAGGATACGAGAAAAAAGAAAAAGAAAAAAAACTTTCAACTATTCTAAAGAAGAGTTGGAAGCAAAGAATAAGGATAAGAATAAATAAATCATCCCATGCCAAATTTAACATACTAAAATGGTATTCAGATTGTCACTATCTGTCTTCAAATAGATATAAAATAAACCCTAGGAAACAGATTTAATGTCTATCAGAAAATAGACACAATATTTGAACATGACCTCTCCCCCACATAAAAGGATTATTCCCAGTAACATAAATTTATTTCAGCAGTTTCTAGATTTAATCCATACTTTTGGGAGTAAAATAAGGTATGAAAAAAGAAGCCAATATATGTAAGTCAAAGAGATCTAGAGGAGTGTTAGAAACACACTCCTTCAAAACATACTCTCTAACTATTTAAAATTTATTGAAAAATATAAAATTAGAAGGGATAAACATTAAATACAATGTGAAATCCACAAAAAATTATTTTCAAAAAATTTTGACCAGTAAAAAAATGTGCTCCTAACATTTTCAACAAATTTCAGTGAACAGTAAAGAATGCGTAAAAAATGGGTCAAGAAATTGTTGCTATCATTTCTCTACATACACTATAATAAAAATTATATAAACTATGTTTCTCTAAAAAGTGAAAAATCTGATATCCTACTCTGTATTAAAAGCATTCAAGATACAAAGAGAGACCACCGAAATGAAAACAATATGGCCCTCCAATTCTCAACTGTTAGATTCCATTAGACTAGATGTATGAACATGACAAGACCATAAAACAAAACTGGAGCTGGATTCGACCTTTACAAGGAAAGTTAATATCAATATATACATGAAAACATGTACAATTCTCCAGCTTTGAATGATTACAGTGATCAAATGGTTAGCTCTCTACATACACAATATTTGCATGCTACACCGCTGCTATGCTACAAAATGTGAGGGAGAAAACAACAAAAAAGAGGTGGGGAATAAAATGATACAACAGCCAAGCCAAAAGGAGGGGGAAAGAAAGGATACAACAGCCAGCCAATCAGAAACGGCACATTATCAACATCCTCTGCTAAATCCTAGTACATATTTCAAACAATAAGTTCTAAATACTGCCACATTTCAGACTTCAGCAAGTTAAACCCATTACATCAACATCGATGGTTTAATTAATCATGTCCTAATAACTGAAACATACATTCAAATCAAAAGCTAATACTTCATAGCAAAAGTTCCACTTCTCAATGTATGAATGTAAGAAAAGGATTGTCATCACTTGACTCTCCAACACAGAAAACGCTTGATCCCCATCACAGCCCAGAGTTTGAATGAACAGTTTCCTTTCTCAAAACAATTGCCCTACACAAAACAGAAGCCCATAACACTGATAATTGTTTGCAACTCAGAAGGCATTAACTGAAAGAAGATAAAGCAGGCATAATGAAGATGGAAAAAAAAATCCTCAATTCCATTAAACAAGCACACATAAATTTAGTGGATTTATAGGTGAGAATAAAATATATTGACCCAAAAAGCAAACAACACAATCTTTAATCTTTGGAAAACTGTAAACCAATGGTTTCAGACCATAGAAATGCATATAACATAAAAAAAATTAGAAATATTGATGTTAGAATATGTAAAAAATACTTGCCTCAGGAGGAGGAAATGATGCATAATAGATTAGGACAATTGTGAGATTCTCCTTAATCTCTTTTTGCAGTTAACTTCCTAAAACCCACAATTTCATTTTCAACAATACAAATCATTCAAGAACGGCCCTAATTTCTCAACCCTTTTCATATCCATGTCCAAAGATCCTACGGCAGCTTAGGCTAGGTATTTTTAAGGGAAAAACTTGCAAAAACTTAATCGCAAACAAATACCTTGACAAAAGTGTTGAAAAATACAGTCCATGTAGGAAGTTAAGCAGTGATCTTAGTAATTTTGAATTTTTGAGGGAAAAATTAGATTCAGCAAATCCAGAAAGTCATGCAATTACAGGTTATCTGAAGCTTCAATGTTTAAAATCATAAAAACTTGATTAAAAAATTTCATAGAGTCATGCTTCAATGTTTATATAGTATATGCTCATCACAAAATCATAATTTCTTCTGCTAAAAACATGTAGCCATAATATATGGAATGGAACCACATATAATGACATTCAATTTTGAATATAGAACTTTCATATGACCACATAATTCAAGTGTAGATATCCCACTTATTAGAAGATAATCTTTATACTGTTATACTACCAACAATAGGCAAGGTGGGAGGGGGATAATGACTGTACTGAACTTCATGGGAAACTAGTTACTAGTATGCACACATAGAAGCTACAAAACCAGAATGGAAATCAAACATAGCTAAGTCCAGATTATAAACTCCTTTAGTTTGCATAATTAGCCTAACAATTAAAAAAAAATGAATAATCATAAACATAAAGTCCTTAGCAGACAACATATAGATTACCATTACATCCATGATCCACCTGGTCCAAAGGCTGAGAGGTATGAAAACAATACAGCATCACACCGGGAATAACAGAAGAAAAAATAAGATCCAAATGCATTTGAACCCTAAGTTACATATCGATACACTTCTGATTTGTTGGCTATACTTGGATGCCTGAGCTTATAATACTAGGTTTAGTTTTGACAAAATATATGTTCCAAAATTTACAAGGCTTGATCTCAAACATGTTAATTCTTCCTTTGAGTAGGAAGTTAGAATATTTTAAAGCCTGCAGAAATCTACTAGCTAAAAACTCTAAACAGTCAACAATACTATTCTCTAAATTGATGCCATGTCATCTATGGTTAAAACTAAATGGCAACTTACAATTGGTTTTATATCAATGGGAAAGTTCATGAAAAAGCAGAGGCATCTAGTATTATTCATCATAAAGCACATAGCCGACAGTAAGGTCATATCACAAATTGAGATCTACTAACACTAGCAGGCTAAGAATTGAAGTCGTAAACTAACCTTTCTCAGAGAAGAAAGAAACCATGCTCCTAACAAGAAGCAATTAGAACAATTGATGAAATAACACAGCTGCTCAACAACTTCTGGCCCCAGAGAATTCAAGCAAATGACAAATCATGACTTTTCAGTTACTGTTTTTTCCCTTCCTAAGTGGAAAGAATTCAGATAAATATCGGCAGCAAAAAAAGTTATTCAGATGTAAGACGCCGTCTCTTCACATAATCAGCGTCTCTTGGCCTAGAATGGTGTTCCTCCTCTTGCGATAATCGTGACTTGCTGTGAGTCCTTGATGACCGTCCCCTCTCCCACTCATCATCGTGCTCTGCTTCCCGGTCTCTGTACCTATGATGATCTGCATACCTGTCCCTATCATCTCTGTGCCTGTCACGCTCACGGGGATCCTTTTCGCGGTCACGATCACGAGATCGTTCACGATCACGGTCACGAGATCGTTCTCTGCCCGTTTCTCTATCATCACGATGCCTTCTTTCAGACCATTCATGATCATGACCCATATCTTTTTCTCTAGATGCACCTCTCTCATATCCTTGATCTCTATCATCTCTGTACCTTCTCTCAGAAGAACCAGACCAGTCCCTTTCCGAACCTCTATCTTTTTCCCTCATAGGCCACCCAGCTC
>PYAF01004261.1:20443-66065 GCA_007407185.1 Glycine tomentella | reverse complement strand
TACGGTGGAACTGATCCATGGGATCGCCGCTCTCACCGTACCCTCCCTCGCCTTCGTCCATTTTTGGGTCTTTTTCCTTTTGCTTCTTCAAATTAGGGTTTGCACAGAAGAGTGATACAAAAAATGGAGTACAAGCATGTGGAAATGAAAACGCAGCGTAGAGAAGAGAGAGAATATGCGATTTGTTTAAGAACTAATGCAATCAAATCTAATCACAATCTACATAATGCTGTATCATTTCATAAACACTTGCCACGAGTAGAATTGGAATAATTGTTATGTATATATATATATATATATATATATATAGATAATACGTATAATACGTGCTAAAAGAATTGTATAATGTATTGTTGTAGTGTTAATGTAGTTAAGCCATCTAGAGCCATGTTTATCATAAAAATATTTATACTTATAGAGATCTCTTAACTGATTAATGTGACTTTGTAGAATAAATTGATTATTATGGCACTCCCTCTAACTTACGATTATTTGTTTTCGTATTATCAATTTTGGTTATGTATTTTTTTATATATTTTCTTTTACACAATGAAAATATGATTTCAATATGTATTTTGCTAACGAAATCATAATTCTATTTGATAAAAATAAAAATTTTACCACCTTAGGTATATCCAATGAAATAAAAAGGAAGAGAAAATAGTGTGAGAGAGGAATGTAAATGGTGGAGGTGTCATGATGGAAAAGTAGGGGGTGGACATCAATTGGATTTTTAAGAATCCAATTTATATTTATTTAAATGAATTGGATTTTAAATTTATATCTATATTTTTTTAAAAAAATAATTTAGATTTAAGATCTAATCCATTTAAGTAGATATGAATTTGGTCATATCCAATTTATATCCACTTAAGTATTATAAGAATTTTTTTTTTTTACAAATTTTAGTAATTAAATGTTAAAAAGTGAAAACTTGATATGTGTCTATTCAAGAGCTATTTTCAACCGACATTGGTCAAGACTATTTTCAATTGATCTTGGTTAGTATATTTTCGGCCTACCTCAACCAAGGCAATTTCGACACACATTGGCCCAAACATTTTTAGACCGACATCAACCCTGACATTTTTAAGCTGACATAAGTCAGTGCAATTTCGATCGGCATTGGTCAAGGATTTTTGGGTCAATCTTAGGTAGGGTTGCTTTTTGGTTGAGGTTAGCTAGGATTTTTAGTCAATGTTGGTGGGTGATATTTTTTTGTTGACATTGATTATGGGTTTTTCGATCAGTATCGATCATGACTAATTTTTGGCCGGCGTTGGTTAGGGTTTGTGTGGCGAACACCGGTAAGTTTTTTTTTTTTTTGTTTGATACTGGTCGTTGATATTTTGGCCAACATTCGTCAGGACTATTTTTTGGTCAACATTGGTTAGATTTGGTTGAAACTATATTTTTGTTGGCATCACTTAGGATTTGTTGGCCAACAGTAACCATGACTATTTCTTTAAGTAGGTGTTAGCTAGGGATTTTTTTGTTGACATCAACTAGTTTTTTTTGGCCAATGTCAGTCGATGGTTTTTGTTCAGCTGATGTCAATCAATAATGTTTTTCAGTTGCTGTCGGCCAAAAAATAGTCTCGTTTGACATCAACCATAAAAACCTTAGCCGATGTCGAGCGAAAAACATACCTGACATCTATCAAAAAATAATATCAGCAGACATCGACAAAAAAATCCTAACTAATGTAGACAAAAAAAAAGTCTCATCTGACGTCAACCAAAAAAACATAGTTGATGTCAACAAAAGACATCCCTAACTGATATCAACCAAAAAATAGTCTCGGCTGATGTCGGCCAAAAAGACTTTGGACGACATTGACAAAAACATAGCCCCAACCAACTTTGGCCAAAAAAACCCTTACCAACTTTAATTTCAAAAATAGTATCAACCAATGAAGGCTTAAAAACATCATTAATTGACATCGACCAAAATAACTCTAGACGACATCAACAAAAAAATAGTTCTTAGGAAAGTTGGCCAAAAAAACCTAGCTGTCATTGTGCAAAAAATTGTATTGGATTAAAAACTCAAACAATATCCAATCCATATCCAATTAATTGGATTGGATTTAAAATCCAACAAACTGGATTTGGATATGAAACCAATCCATTTAAACAAATTTAAAGTAGATTAGATTAGATTGAATATGGATTGATTTTATGGGTTTGGATTTTTTTGCACAACCAGAGATGGAGGAATGAGAGAAGAAAGGAAAAAGTTTTGGGTGTAGGATAATTAAAAGGGTAAAATGATCATTTTACTATGACTGGTAATGCTAGCATAGTTGGTAGTGACAATAGTAGTCCAGCCAATGTTACACGCAGAAAACAAATGAATAATTATCCTACACTCCCAATTTTAAAATATCCTTAAACTACCCTTTCTAAAGTCCTTCACCTTAACCTCACTGGAATACATATAGATGACAAAGTATACTTGGATCCTAAGACTATCTGCAAAAATATCTGCAAGCGGGGAGAGTAATTTTCCGCATATTGGGGTTGGGTACGAGAACAAGTAGTTATCCGCAAATTTACGTGGGTATGAGTGCCAGTACAAGTACTATAGTGCTCACCCAACACATGTCATATATATATATATATATTATGATTTTATGTGAAAAAATAATTATGCATTTTTTTTAATTTTATGACCAATACTCTAACAATAACAAAGATATAAAGTAGTGGAGTGGAACCCTAAATCGAATCCCTTCATTTGTGAACAAAATTTTGTGACTGATCTTCTATTGGTAGTTTTAATTTATTGTTTTTGATAGTCCATCCTTAGCCTTATTATCATGTTATAGTTTTTGTTGGTATTAGTGAACCAATGCAATATATAGACTTAGGAGATAAGTGTATGCAAAAATATGGAAAAATTGATTTTGATGATGAGGTCAAATATCCTATCCATATGTGTTTTTTATTTATTTATAATTTATAACATATAATTACAAGCTAACTAGTTTTAATGTATTCTTTTTTACAAATCTTAGATAGTACTATCACCACATGATGTCTAGGTTTAATTAGAGTTTTTTGTTTAGTGATTAGAACATTATAAACTTTAAGAATCACTATGTCCAAGTTGAATGATCATCTTTGTAGTATTGTTTATTTATGACTTGAGTTTGAATGAATCAATCTTATGTTTGTTTGATTTTAATATTATGTGTGGATGTTTTTAAAATTATATTTTCTAAATTTAAGAATGCATTTTTAATTTATTTGTAGTAATTGTTTTAATTATTTTTTATTGATTTATTAAGTTTATACAAAAAGTAAAGTGCGAGTTACAAATGCAAGTATGAATATAATGTACCCAGCAAGTACAAGGATGGGATTAAAGCAGTTACTCTTTTGGGTCTGAGGATGGGTACTATAGGACCCTTCTCAAATCCTAACGATTGTCATTCCTAGAATACATATACACACATATGAAACAACTATTTTGGAATAGAATTTTTTTTTTTGAAAAAAATATTTTAGAATGAGATTTTTTCTTCTATTTCGGAATAACTGTTCTGGTAATTAGCCCTGGGCATAAAAATCTGATATCTAATTGGGATTCAATAACTGATTTGATCCAATCCATTTTATTTATTTATAATGGACCAGATTTTTTTTCCACATCTATATTTCATATCTATTTTTATATCTAAAATCCATTTTCTTTTTATGCAGATATTGATTAAAAAAACCAAAGTCTGTTTTTCCTCTCACGACGGAACTTGGGCGGAACTTCCTCTCACGCTGTGATTCCTCTCACGCTTGAAGAAACTCTTACCTCGCTCTCTTTCTGCAAACCGATATCCTATTTCTCTCCTTTCCTTTCATTATTCCTTTTATTTGGAGATAATCAAAATTCGAATTGCCATGTGCCTTTAAATGTAGAACTTATCCTATTTCTCTTCTTTCTATGAAGAGTGGACTAAATTAAGGAACTCAACAATGTAAGCAAGTGCTTGTGTAAATTAACAAAAACGTCGGGCGTTAAACGAAATAAAGATTTTTCCTTCCAAAAAAAAAATGAAATAAAGATTTTAAAATTTTTCTCATTCTGTTATTTATAAAAATCTATTAACCTATCCATAGTTCATACCATCATATAAAAGAAGAGTAAATGAAAATTTAGTCCTGAAATAAGGAAATTTTTTATTTTAGTTTTTGAATTTGTAAGAAGCGCGTCAATTTTTTTATAATTTGGTTTAATCATTTTGATTTTTTAATTAAACAATTATAAGTTTTTCTTTTCTTTATTTATTATTGTATTTGTTTGAACTCTTCCCTTTGTATATCAATTAAAGAAATCTTTCTTTAATTCATTTTTCTAAAAGACAAAACAAAAAATGTTAAAAAAGAAAATAAGAATGAAATGGTAATTTATGACATGTATAGTTGTGGAAAAATTGCTATAATCAGGGAGTTTGATTAGTTGTTTTGCTCACAGTTCATGTTTTGTATTGTGGTGTTTGTGGCTGGAAACAATTGACTAGTCTTTATTGGAAGTTGGAACCTCTTTTAAGTGTAGAAAGTACCACTCTTCATACACAGATTATTTTCTTAAATAAACCACACATGCAAACACGATTTCCCCCTATACTACAACCTGCTGGTAATATATATTCTTCTCTACTTCAGAAAGTTCTACATTTAAAGGCACATGACAAATCGAATTTTGATTATCTCCACCTGTGTGTGTTGTTTTCTCACAAATCAGCGGTACAAATTAGCTATCATGAGGTTTTCTACTTTAGAGGCAAAAGGTGTTTTGTTTTTTATAGAATTGATTTCTCAATAAGATGTTATTAGTTGAAGTACTATTTCTCTTGAAGAGTAGTGTTTGAGATTAATACTCATTCTTACACTATACAATTTCAAGGTACTTTAATTTTACACTTTGGATGTAAATTCTATTTTGTTTTATATTTTTAAGTATAAATTGTTGATTTTGGTTTTGGACATAAGTAGTGTTGAGGTTGGCAAAAGCCCTCCGTAGGATGCATCTAAGTGAAATTGATAGGCCATTGGATGGATGGATGAGCTCTTGGATTTTGATATTTTAGAAATATAGTTTCAGTATTTTTTTTTATAGAATAATATTCGGAACAATGAAAATTAGATGGATGAATTGTGTTTCAAGGATATGTAGTTGTTATTGTACTTCACCCTTCATATTTCAAATTATTTGTTATTTTGAGAGTTTATATTACATTTTATTTTAGTAACTTGAGTGTAATTATAATAGAAATTGGTCAAATTCAAGTATATGATTAATTCTGTTTAGTGATTTTATAATTAACACATTTAGTATTTGAAGTAATTTTTATCAAGTTCAAGTGGATGGATGCTAAATTTTTATTTTTAGTGTTTAATTACTAAAATTTATATAAAAAAATATTATAACATTTAAGTGGTAAAGTGGATATAAATTGAATATATCCATATCCATATCCATATCTATTTAAATGGATTGGATCTTAAACCCAAATTGTTTTAAAAAAAATATAAATATAGATTTAAAATCTAATCCATTTAAATAGATATAGATTAAATTTTTAAAAATCCAATCCATACCCACACAATGATGTCTCAAGATTTCAAAAATGCTCCTAATGAATACCAAAATATAATGAATGATATATTTTATAAACATTCAGATTTTACCATAGTTTATTTAGATGATATATTGATATACTTAAAAAATATTAATCAAACATATAATGACAATGTATATGCATTTCATAACAACTATTACAAAATAGAAAAAATACCGTTTTGAAATAGTTTTTCCGAAAATATTTTTTTTTTCTATTATAGAATAATTGTTCCGAAATACATATACACTCCTATAATAACTATTCTCCAATATTATTTTTCCTATTCCGAAATAGCATACACAAAAAGCTTTAGATCTACAACGTGATGGAGGGTGGCAGAAGACAGGAAGGAGGGCGACACAGGACGGGTAGAGGTCGATATATGTTACTAGAGGAAGAAGACAGAAGATAAACGATATGACATTTTTATCTATTCAACTTTTTTTAAGAGGTGCATAATTCAAAGTGAGAGATGCATTATTCAAATGCCATACAACAATGTTCAACGACATGGATCTTAATCCAAACTTTTCAGTCTGATGCTTCTTTTATTATCTTAATTGAGCGAATCTAAGTAGTAATAAGTATCTAACCAGGTTTAAGGTTTTACCATCCCACCAAGTCACCAACGGCTATTTTACTGGCTATAGTCGGTCAAACATCGCAACGGTCACATTTTGGTTTCCCCACGCTCCCACACTCCGATTCTATATATTCCCCAAGCCAACGATTTATCAAGCATACTTTCCACTTTCACTTTCAAAAATCACAAACACTTTTTAACGTTGTTTGATTTTGGTGCAATTCTTACTTCTCAGAATCATCATCAAAAACCCCAAACTCATGATCATGATGACGATGAATAGGTTCCTTCCACTCTTTGTGTTCGCATTGTTATTCATGTGGTCGGTTCACGCAGACAATGCTCCTGCCCCTTCACCCAAGTCATCACCCTCGCCGCCGACGGCCAAACCACCTTCTCCGGCTACCCATCCGGCACCTCCTGCAAAGTCTCCGACTTTATCACCGCCTTCACAATCTCCGGCAGTTTCTCCATCTAGGTCAACCCCGACGCCGGCGACTGCCCCTCCGGCGAAGTCTCCGGCCACTCAGCCACCATCTTCGGTTCCTCCGGCTTCCAGCCCTTCCAACAATGTCTCTTCGCCACCGGCTCCATCCCCGGCGACTCTTCCGCCGACGGTTGCTCCGGTGAGTTCTCCGGTCGGGGCTCCGCCGGTGGCAGAGGCGCCTACGCCGGATTCTCCTGCTGGAATTCCTTCATCGGCCATGCCGGCAGGTTCACCGATTACACTACCATCCAGCAGTGCCTCGCCGGGAACTGCGCCGGCGAGTTCTTCGCCGGAAAGTTCACAGGGTTCGGTTGGTGATGAATCGGCTTCAAGTTCCAAATGCCGGGCTCCGATGATTTTGGGTGGCGTGGCACTTTGGGTCGCTTTGGCTATGATCTGAGGCAAAAAGCATCATAGGATTATTTTTTGAGTAATTTTTTTTTGTTTTATATTTGCCACATTGATCGATGAATAATTGATTGTTATTGATCAATTTTGTAGTTGGGTTGGTTCAATTCTATTCATTATTTTGTAATTGATTTTCTTTAATGTTAGAAGTTAGAACAAATTTCATTTTGTCAACAGTTTGTTTCAATTTGAGAAGGGTTTTGCTTCCTGTCAAAACTACAATAGGGTTGTACTTCGACTGGAAATTGCAAAAATTATCATCTGTACAACTTAATATATTAAAATGAAAAGAAAATTTTATATTTTAATTAGAATTTTGTTAGTTGGGATTGTTGAATCCATTTCATTCGTTAGTAGTTTTTTAGAGTAAGTCGCTTTAAAGTTTTTTTTTATTGATAAATATTAGTTTATTAATTTTATTAGAATTCAGTCAAAAGAATTTAAATATAAAGTTTTTTTTATTGATAAATATTAGTTTATTAATTTTATTAGAATTCAGTTAAAAGGATTTAAATATGAGATATGTCTTTTCTTGTTTATCTTTTTTCAATTATTGGACCATTTATGATCTCTTTGCTTTAAAGTCATTATTTTTTTCATTTATATCTCTCTCGGAGTTGCTTTAAAGTCATTATTTTTTCATTTTATGGTATCGATTTTTTTTACTGGAAATTTCATAAATTATCCTTTGTGCAAGTTTAGGCCATATCCTGGTTTATTGAAGAAAGTAGAAAAAATGAAAAGAAAAAGGAAAGTTAATGGTTTCCATTGTTAGAAAAAAAAAAGGAATGCCATAAAATGACAAAGAAAGTGAGGCCATATCTGGAGTAGAAAGTGTAGAAAAAATGAAAAGAAATAAAAGGGAAAATATATTAAAAAGAATTGGAAATAAGATAATTTTTTTTATGTTATTTAGTGAAAAGAAAACTGAAGGATCTCATAAAATGACAAAGAAAGTTAGGCCATATGGTTTAGTGAAGAAAGCAGAGAAAACGAAAAGAAAAGAAAAATAAAGAATATTAAAAATTGAAGGAAAGAAAGTTAATAGTTTTTTTTTTTATCAATTTTTAGTGAAAAATAAAAAAGGAATGACATAAAATGACAAATATTATTTAGTATGAAATGAGATCCCTTTCTGGACAAAAAAATATGAAATGAGATCCTTTAAATATTTTTATATGAAAAATATATCTTGTTTTTATTTTTGAAATGGAGAAATTTAATTAAATGTAAAATACAAACAATTCAAATTAAATATAAAAAATAGAATTAAGTCAAATAGTATACCTTTTCTATAGATGCAGCAAATAAGAATCAATCGTCTCTAAGAGTGAGTTTGGTTGTGTAAAAAAGAATGAATGAGAAGAAAAAATAAGAAAAATATTTGAATTAAAGTAAAGAAGTGAAAGTGTGAGACCCAAGTTAATTTTTGAAAATTTCTCTTCACTTTCTCTCTTTTCTTCTCTAACCAAACAAAGCATAAATCCCCTCACCTCCTTCCATGTGATATTTTGTACCTTTTGGGTATATAATTAATTATTTTATAAATTTCTCTTGGCATAATTTGATTTGGAAAATCAAATATTTGTATTTGATTGATTGAAAAAAAATTAATACTCCTGATTGACATAACTAGAGATGAAATCCATTTTATTTAGTTTTTTTACCTTTACTATAAAAAAAATTCATTATTAATAATTCTATTTGGCAGAATTGAAATTAGAATTAGAAATAGATACAGGGGAATATTAGTTTTTTTCTTCCAATGTTCACCCACCTAATAGTTAATACACTAGTTTAGGTAACTAATTAAATCACTATATCTTTTATCTCGTGACAACAAAAAATTAGAACGTGCGATGTGCATCTCTGCCTATGCATGTGTTTCATACATAATATAGTGTAGTATGACAAATATTTAAATTAAATGACAACTTTTTTGTTTTTGTTATATTGTTTGATAGATAATAGACCCACTAACCTGAAATCTCCTTTGTGCTGGAGCTTTGGTTCTGTCAAAATCGTTTTCTTTCCGAACTAGATAAATAAAAACCAGTTCTGTTTTAGAACTACATATTTTGGATTTGGATTCTGTGCAAAACAATAATCAATTAATTTATTAGAATGCATTCATTTTAGTTCTGTTGTGGTCATTGTGTGATTGATTAGCATTAGCTGTCTTAATTTCATTGATCCCATGGCTATAAGTGCCATACTATGTAAAGGCAAGGGATTCAGGCTTGCAAGGTGGTAATAGAGAGATAAAGGAGAACTGGAATTATAATTGAACTCTAAATTAGGATAAAGGCCAATCAAGTTTCAGATCGTCGTAACTGGAAACTTTGGTTGGTAGTAGGCATTACCTACAATTATTTGCTGATGAGGTAAAAGGTACACTCATTTACCAAAATAGAGATACCATTTTACTATTTGATTCATTGCATGAAAATAACCTAACACTGATTATAGAAACATTGCAGTTGGCCTTTGGCACTGACATGATTCAACAAATCACCACCAACAAATCAAAGGCCCCACGCATGGCCAATTGGCAATGCAACTTCACTTGTAACTTAGCTAACCCTCACACCATACAAAGAGTATGACTAGAAATGTCCATATAATCTCACATTCTCAACCCCATTAGAGCGGAGCACATACAACCTTGTGAGTTGTTTATCCACACACACTCAAACATGGGAACCTATGTGGAAAATTTCGCAAGTGAGGAGGAACATGTCTTTTGTAGCCAACACTCACCTGTTCCTGTACCTGACAACGTGACATTGCCGGAATTCGTGCTCCAAAATGCTGAATTGTATGCTGACAAGGTTGCATTTGTGGATGCTGTGACTGGAAAAGGGATTACTTTTAGTGAGGTGGTGAGGGGTGTACACAGGTTTTCTAAGGCCTTAAGATCTCTTGGTCTGAGGAAAGGGCATGTTGTGATTGTAGTCCTTCCAAATGTGGTAGATTATGCCATTGTTGCTTTGGGGATAATGGCTGCTGGTGGGGTGTTCTCAGGTGCAAATCCAACATCACATGTATCAGAAATTAAGAAACAGGCAGAGTCTGCTGATGCCAAATTGATTGTCACAAATGTCACAAACTATGAAAAGGTAGTTGCTTCAAATAGATCATGTACTTTATTTTTTCATTAGCTTCTTCGGTAACTTAATTAAGCATGCTAAATTTTGTTGATTTTTATAATTGGAAAAAAATATGTTTTTAGTTTCTATACTTTGCTTAAATTTGGTTTTGATCCTTTTATTTTCAAACTGATGAATTTAGTCATCCAACTTTTTAAAATATATAAATTTAGTCATTTTTCACGTTTAAACTTAACATTTAGTGGCGATTTTTTATAGCCACAAAGTTGGAGGAGGGACTAAATTCAAGTATTAGCAAAAGTTAAAGGATTAAAAATCAAGTTTAACCGAAAGTATAAGAATGAAAACATATTTTTCTTTTTTCTTTTCTTTTGAATTTAACATATTTTTCTCTTTATAATAACTACTTTAAAAGTCATACTTAACATGATTTTTTGATTGATTGATAACTAATAATACATAGAAATTAGACCCTAAATTAGGAGTAAATAGGACATACATCTGCTTTGTAAAAGGATCTTTACACTATCATTCAATTATTGTCATGTATAGTAAATATGTTGAATAAATATAAAATTGGTTGATAGTGTAAAAATTTCCACTAATAATAAATAAAAATTGTCATGTATAGCATTTGAGATTTGTTGAGTCGATACAGGTGAAGGCTTTGGAGCTACCTATTATTTTGCTAGGAGATGAAGTTGTTGAAGGTGCCATGAATTGGAACAAGTTGCTTGAAGCAGCAGACCGTGCAGGTGATGATTTGACAAAGGAGCCTATTCAGCAGAATGATCTTTGTGCTATGCCATTCTCATCAGGCACCACAGGAATGTCAAAGGGTGTGATGCTCACTCATAGAAATCTAGTGGCCAATCTTTGCTCTACACTCTTTGGTGTGACCAAAGAAATGGAGGGTCTGGTCACCACACTAGGTTTGATTCCCTTCTTTCACATTTATGGCATCACAGGAATATGTTGTGCCACTCTTAAGAGCAAAGGGAAAGTTGTGGTGATGGGAAGGTTTGAGTTGAAAACTTTTCTCAATGCCTTGATCACACATGAGGTCACATTTGCACCCATTGTGCCCCCTATCATTCTCACCTTGGTGAAAAATCCAATAGTGGATGAATTTGACCTCAGCAAGCTAAAACTCCAGGCCATTATGACTGCAGCAGCTCCACTTGCACCAGAACTCCTTAATGCTTTTGAACATAAGTTCCCTGGCGTTGCTGTCCAAGAGGTTGGTACATCATTCATCTATAGTATAGTGTTGCTAATTCACCAAGCTTTCCCACTTCCCACTTCTCAAAATTTCATGATTTTGTTTTCCTTTCTGTTCCTAATTTAAAATTTTCAAACAAGTCCCTCATGAAATATTTTCAACTAAATGGTCTCTATGTTACGAGAAATTATTGTATGGTCCAGCATTACCAAATGTCTATAACCTCATTTAATCTCCATGTAACACATAATAAGTTTTATCAATTCTTCTTTGTAAATTAAAAAAAATTGGCTAAGTGTGACATGGAGGCTCATACAATACAATAATTTCTTCCATGTTACTCTTCTGTCATTAACCACGGTTATTGTTTCCCATTTCCTTTAAATATCACGTGTTTATCATTTAATTCTTCTATCATGAGTTTTCCATTTGGTCTCTTTAAAATGGAGTACTAAATGAAAAATTTGTGAAAAGAAAATGAAAAAACAAGTTGAAAACTACACGAAACATTCGGTAATAACAAATGTTTTATGGATGGCTCATTTAGAAACAAATTAAAAGAGAGAATAAATAAAAAATTGTAATATTTTTGAAAGGCCAAAAGCTCAATCAAATATTTTTAATTATGTAATTTGTGTGACAAATAATGTCCATATTTAGTATGGTGTATCTTCCTTAAGTGTTAGTTTTTCTTTGGTAGGCATATGGACTAACTGAGCATAGCTGCATCACACTCACTTATGCACAAAAAGGATTGGGAAGTACTCATAAAAACTCAGTGGGGTTCATCCTCCCAAATTTGGAAGTCAAGTTTGTTGATTCTGACACTGGTCGATCCCTCCCAAGGAACACACCCGGGGAACTCTGTGTAAGAAGCCAATGTGTGATGAAAGGTATCGGAGATACAATCTTCCCCAAAAATCTATAAGCGTATGATAAATTAGATTGTCAATGAATATAAATCATGTACGCCTCTTCAGGTTACTATAAACAGGAGGATGAGACTGCCCAAACCATTGACAAGAATGGTTGGCTTCACACAGGTGACATTGGATTCATAGATGATGAAGAAAATGTATTTATCATTGATCGTATCAAGGAGTTGATTAAGTACAAAGGCTTCCAAGTAAGTTCTTGGTGTTTCACATGTTTAGAACAGGAAAAACAAATGATTATATGTAGGTAGGGTGAGTATAAAAACAGTTAACCAATCAGAAATCATATTAAATATATTTTTTAATATAGTTATTTTTAAAAAAGTTAATAAATTTATTATATCTTATAACTTAAGATTAGACGGCAATGTAAATATAATTTACGTTGTCAATACATTTAAATTAAATTCAAAACAAATTATTAGAAAGTTGAAAGGTTTATGTATGTGTGCGTGTGTTATGAAAATAAAAAAAAAGTAAAATTATGAATAAATTTGGACTTTATATACACATTTATGCATTACTAATTTCTTCATTAAAGGTTGTCCTTGCACTTTCATATCGATGAATTTGGTCTTCTTTAAAGTTAAGAGAGACTAAATATATATGTTTTTTTTTCTTTTAATTTCTTTTTAAGTTTGGAGATTAAATTCATCAATATGAAATTACATTAACTTTAATCACATTTGAACAAAAGTATAGGATTAAAACACATTTTTCCTTACAATTTTTTGTCATGAAAGTATGAATATCTTATAATGTGCTCAAATTAATGGTCTTTAAGGGATCATATGGCCATGTAGAAGCGAAAATTAGTTATGTCTTTTTTGGACACATACAGGTTGCTCCTGCAGAGTTAGAGGCCATTTTGCTGAGTCATTCATCAGTTGAAGATGCAGCTGTAGTGCCGTAAGTAACCAATCATTGTCTTTGTTAATATATTTAATCTAACAGTTCCATTGGGATTTTAGTTTTCAGAAGTCCTTCCAACCTTATGTTATTTTTCTTATAATGTTTGTTCAGATTACCAGATGAAGAGGCAGGGGAAATCCCAGCTGCAAGTGTTGTTTTGAGCCCAGGTGCAAAAGAGAGTGAGGAGGACATCATGAACTATGTTGCCTCCAATGCTGCACATTACAAGAAAGTGAGAGTGGTGCAGTTTGTGGAAGCCATACCAAAGTCACCCTCTGGGAAAATCATGAGGAGGCTTGTCAAAGAGAAGATGGTGGAAAAGATGAAGACAAAGTCCTTGACAAAATCTAAGAATATCTAAATCACTAGCAAATATTATGTACTTTGCTTTAATCATTCATGTTTCCGTCTAGTTTGTCATGGTTGAAATGTTGTCAAGTGACGACTAATTTGACATGGGATTTATTCCTTTACTACTTGTTGAAGCAATATTTTAAAAATAAAATTTGACTCTTTAGTATAATTTTATTTTTGTGCCTATTCTTATGCTTTTATTTGTGATTCTTCTTCCCTAGATTACTAAAGCTTCTGAGAGGAAAGTTCTTTGAATTTCCATTTATTCACCTATTATTATGTGCTTAGAAATTTGATCAACTTTAGCCTAATAAGGATGTGTTTGGATACTCGTCAGGATCAAGTTGAATGGGAAAATCACACTTTCCAAAGCAAAAATACCAAAGCAACTAGTATGTTGTAGCTTTCATCTGAAAGTCCGTTGGATTCAAGTACTTAAACACACACTAAGTAGTAGAAATGTTACAATGTGTATAGTACTGGATTAGCCTAACTTGCTTATTTTCCCTTTCTTTTGAACTCATTCAATCATCCTCGAAAATCAATTGTATCAAAACCAATAAAATAAATAAATTATTCATCAACGAAAAAAAAACCTTTTTTTATTCTAACAAATCATTGATTTAAGTGTAAATTACATATTTCTCTCCCTTTGCTTTGAGCATGCTTAATTACATTCACTTCCCAAGGCAACCCAAAACGTGCACTGGCAAGGAAAGTAAATACCGCAACCAAAATATCCAATGCTAATGGCATTCACACTTTACAAAATCTGCACACAACGCAACCCAATGGCCAATGCCAAACCATACTGCCAATACATCTTCCAATCCCTTTTAGTCTTTTACTTAGTATACCTCTCTCTCTAAAGTTGTCTCAGTCTCTCTATTTTTCATATTCATCGGAAGATAAGCTACCCTTGCTATTTGTTGCTGTGTTGGGTTGTGACAGTCAGTGTGTGTGGTATATGCTAAGTTCTATTAGTAGTTTTTCAATTTCTTAAAGCTATCACTTTGTATATTTGTGACTCAACTGTGTGTTATTGTAATTTGAATATCTGTTTTGGATAATTGGATTTCGTTTATGTATTTTGGTATTGACAAAACTTTTTTATTTATTTTTTATTTATGATTTTATTCACTCTAGTCTTCCTTGTTTCATTATTTAGTATTCAAGTGTTTTGTGATTTTAACCACTCAAAATCCTTATTTCTGGTTGCTAATCATTAGTTTTAATCTTTCTAAGTGAAAATTAATATTGTTTTTTTTTTTTTTTCAAAAGGTCAGGTTGGCTGGAAAGTTATTGAAATGAAGAATAAGAATGGAAAACTTAGATTTGAGAAGTTTACGTGGAGGATTCAGAACTTATCTAAATTGGACTGCAAGAAACTGTGCTCCGACAAGTTTTTGCTTGATCACCATACGTGGTGCTTGATTAAATTCTTGTGTATTATATATGCATTTAGAATGCTCTTTGGCATGATATTCATTTACTTTTTTGATAAGTTTTGTTACTTTGTTTATAGGCGGATTCTTGTCTATCCAAAGGGGGCTGATGTGGGCTACTTGTCAATTTATTTAGATGCTGGTGTTGTTAATTTGCCTTTTGGCTGGAGCAAATTTGCAAATTTCAAGTTATCTTTAATTAATCTGGCCAACGGCAAAATGACTAAAATAAAAGGTATCTTTCATCCTTCTCTATTCTCAAATTGAACTTTTGTATGGAACTTGTCTTTCTTAGCAATTTCATATAGAGGCTATGTTTTGGTTGGATGTTACATTTTGGTAGAAGCATCAGATTAGTTAACAATTAACGGTCTCCTTACTGTTTTTGATCCTTTAGCTATTCCTTAATTTTTCAGATTCCATCTTTCCCTAACACTTCCAACTTGTTAATCTTTTAATATTTGTGATCAATTACGTGTCAAGTAATAATGTATGTTTGGTTCAACTCTGCAATCATGCGTGGTTCTATTTTATCAGATTAATAACTTCCATGGATGTATGGGCATGACATATATGTTCTGAGGCTTTTTCTGGTAATTAAGATAGGCTTTTAGAGGTTATTATAATAATCATATCATTGATTTTTAGTCTAACTCCAACTCAACTGACTGTTGATATATGAATTTGTCAGAAACTACAAAATTGTTCAATGCAACAGAAATTGCTTGGGGTTTTCCAAAATTCATACCCTTAGATGAACTTTGTGACTCTAGCAGTGGGTTTAT
This sequence comes from Glycine tomentella, assembly GCA_007407185.1. Classification (NCBI taxonomy): domain Eukaryota; kingdom Viridiplantae; phylum Streptophyta; class Magnoliopsida; order Fabales; family Fabaceae; genus Glycine; species Glycine tomentella. The sequence goes on along the minus strand of PYAF01004261.1, from coordinate 50,201 downwards.
TGTGAATGATACCTGTATAATTGAAGTTCAGATTTTGGTTAGCAAGTCAGAACAGGATAATCAAGTAGACCAACAAGTTAACAAGATTGATAATAATCTTGATATTGATAAGCCTATTAGACACAACGACAATTTCTTACCCAAGGAAACGTTCACAACCTCATTTGGTGAGCTAGTCGATTTTCGGGGTTTAGGGAAAATAGAGCAAGCTTTTGTTCCATTGTTAGAAGAAGTATGTTCTCGACATCCCTCACTCATTGACAGTCAGCAGAAAAGAAGTGGCAGGTTTGTTGAATGGGCATTCACAGCTTTGGGTCGAGTTCTACATTTTCTCAAGACTAAAAAGGTGAAAGATATGAATAGTGATGCCTGCAATCATCTTCGAATTTTATGGGAGGAACTGAAGATGTTTAGATTTGATTTGACCTGGCTGGAACCTCATGTTCAATCTGCCTTGGGTATGAAAACTTGTATTGAAAGATCTGTTCAGATGAAAAGGATGGGGGAGGATGTGACTGCTTTAGAGATGGAAACAAAGAGGTTGAAGGCAAAGATGATTGAAGCAGAGGTAAACCTTGAAATAGCAAGAAGAAACTTAATGAAAGAAAAAGAAGGCTTTGAAGAGTGTGATTTGGATGCTGAACTTGAATATGGACGACCATAATTTGTAATTATGTCATTTGTTGAAGAATTCAGCAGAGCCAGTACACATGTTTTTGATGAACATTTTCTAAACACCTGAATGTTCGTATAGACATCAATGATTTTATTAACTGAAATGATATGTGGTAAATTGCATATGGCAATTATATTATGCTGGTACATATATGTTTTGATGCATTATACATGTCATTTCTGTGTACATAAGTTGCTACTACTTGACTAATGCTCCTTAACATGAGCCCTCAATATTTGGGTGCCTATATTTTTATTAACCATCAAAATGAGAAGATTCTACATTGTACCTAATCCCGTGGCTAGGACCACAAGTGAAACCCGGGTCCAATTGAAATGATGTTAATATAAACAGAACATCTGCACAAGAAATAGTGATACATAGAACCAAAATACCACAGGCTTAGTGAACATCGCTCTACAGTCATTACCATTGCTTATCATGGAGTTATATATCCTAACAAATAACATCCTTGGTGTTTCCTTCATGGATTCTTCTTTTATATATTTATTTTTTAATTGAAGTGTGGCCTAAGCCATTTTATCTTCCTGGATTCAATTGATGTTGGGGATGAGTTTTGGTGAAGAAACGGACAGCTTATCGATCAGTACTCCTTGGCAGCCATTGAGTTTCATGTGGAAGTGTGGAACCGAGTACTGTTTTGAATTTCCAGCCCACATGATCCGGACAAAGTTTTTCCATCGGGACCCTGAAAGTGCCATTTTTAATGTATGGTTATATGTATATCTTTTTAGTAAAGTGAAATACATCTATCTATATAAGGACTGCACAATAAATGAGTGACGTTAATCTTGGCCATTCAATTATATATAGATGGTTAAGGTTAGATTTAAGTAAAACTACTCATTATTTTAAGTGCCAATATTTGATTTTGGTTAAGAGCACTGATTATTTGCCTAGAGGGAGATTTTGAGCGCAGTTGCCAACCAACTAATCTCCAGTTGAAATATTATAAGAGGTGTAGATGTTATTGCCTTTGCATGTTGATTAAACTAATAATGATCTCAAAATGTTTAATTTTGTTTTGTAAAATAAATGCTTGGGACTAAGGTTGAGTTTTTCGAAGATTGACATGGTTAATATGAGTTTTGCAATAGCAAGCTCTGCGTCCTAGACTGCTGAAGGAACTAATGTTGGTGACATCCTTTTCATATCGACTGCTAGCAGAAGAAGTCCTTATGCTTATTGAATGAGCATTTACAGGTATGGGTCACATTATATATTTAATTAAGACTAAAAAGGTAAAAACATTTGAACAATATATATGCTTGAAATCATCTTTAAATATGGGAGGAACTTGAGACTTTTAAATTTGATTTGACCTGGCTGGAATCTCATGTTTAATTTGTTTTTAAGTATAAAAAATTACCGAGAGAAAGCTGTGTAAGTGTAAAAGATGAAGGAGAATGTGGTTGCTTTAAAGAAAATGAACAGGCCGGAGGAAAGATGCTGCTACAGAGGTTGGTATTGAAATACCGGGAAGAGATTCTGGGAATTAGAAGGCTCTCAAGAGAGGGATTTGGATGTTGAACTAGGATATGGAGGATCATAAATTTGTGTCACTTGTTTAAGAAATTCATTGTAGGTAGTCATAAGTGGTGTATTTGTGAACAATTGAATATGAAAGTAGACATTGATTATTCTATTAATGGTGTTTCTAAAATTGTATTATTTGACAATTTTACTAGGCTAATACTATTGCTTATCGATGCATATCTACATGAACAAAAAGCAGCTCAATTTTCATAAACAGCAAATTGATTTTTGCTTCACGACAAACATTGGAGTGACATTTTTCATTTGTTGAACCAAGGAAACGATATGAGCAAAATTGACACAGTAGGAACCTAAATTCATCAGGAATTTTATGTTGACAGAAGAAGTTGCTGGTGTCAGTCTTCTTGCTTAGGCTTGAAGCCTTGATTAATCTTTTCTTAGGAGGTCAAGTTGCGCGGGAGAAAGTTTGTATTTGAATTCCGCATATCACATTTAGGGAGGGGCCATGAACTTTTAACTGTGATGGAGTCCCAAAGTGAGCTTAGTTTCATGGTCAGCTCAAAGGACCGAAAGTGTAAACACATCTCAGGATTCTACCATAAGTCAAAGATCCTAATTACAATCATATATAAAAAAAAGGGTTGCACCTTTCTGAGTGACTATAGTTTGGGGAGGGAGTTTATTTGAAAGGCAATTATGATAATAATTAATATTACCCTTGATCCTATATATAAAAAACAAAAGATAACATTTTTTGATAATCATTATAAGAAACATATGATTATTTTATTGCTAAATTTTCTGTTTATTCCTAATTAATTGTAAGACCTATTAATGGTTACACTCATTTCCCATAAAAGTGGGTGTATTTATTGAGCTGTCAATAAAAGAAGACATACTCATTGCTTGAAAAATCATCTTTTGAATAATAACCCCCTCTTTAATCATTAATGTAACGGGTAGTATTGAAATAAAGGTAAATGGCCAATTTAGTTCTTGTAGGTTACACTTGTTGATAATTTTGTCTTTGTACTATGAAAACTACCTATTTAGTCCATAAATGTCAAATGTTACGACAATTTGGTCCAACCCTTAAAATCCTTCTGTCTCCGTTAACGAATATAGCCTGCGTGTGCATAGTGGCTTTCCATGTCATTTTGGACTAAATTGACACTTTTTTATGTATTGATTTTCGAAGCAATAAACATAACGACTACGTACATATGAACTTTCCTTCTAAATATTTTCCACCAAAACATATATATTTACTGACAAATTGATCCTTAACAAATATTACTAACTGACAAACTAGTCCACGAAATAAGTGATAACATAATCTTGTTGTTCATTACACATAATATACCCAAGTTTCCAAGTAGTGAAATTTGTTCCATGACAGTACATTAAGAAAAATAAAGACACCAAAGCATGCCAAAATTGTCATAATAGAAATTTCCAAAAATATATCCAAAATACATCTGAAACACGTTAATGCCTAATGTTCCAAAATATGTCTAAAACACGTTGAATCACTTTGAAGGACATTGAGGCCGTTGGATAAGTGGTATAGGAATGAAGCTTGACTGTGGCACTCTTGGAGATACTCCACTTGGAAATGGAACTCTAACCATAGGAGTATTTGCAGGTCAGATAGGAGGTGGTCTGACTGTAGGTGCAAGTGGTACAAATGTGGGGACATTGGCAGCTTCAACAACAGTTGCTGGTGTTGTAACTTCAACTGCAATCTCCCCAATTTACCCCCTCGATTTTCCAACAGAATTTTATCGTGAATGATACCTGATAAGCCTATTAAACACACTAACAATTTCTTACCCAAGGAAACATTCACAACCTCATTTGGTGAGCTAGTTGATTTTCGGAGTTTAGGGAAAATAGAACAAGCTTTTGTTCCATTGTTAGAAGAAGTATGTTCTAGATATCCCTCACTCATTGACAGTCAGCTGAAAAGAAGTGGTAGGTTTGTTGAATGGGCATTCATAGCCTTGAGTTGAGTTCTACATTTTCTTAATTAAAACTAAAAAGGTGAAATATATGGATGGTGATGCCTGCAATCATCTTCAAATTTTATGGGAGGAACTGAAGATGTTTAGATTTGATTTGACTTGGCCAGAACCTCATGTTCAATCTGCCTTGGGTATGAAAACTTGTATTGGACATCTGCTCGGGTTAAAAGAATGGGGGAGGATGTCTACTTTAGAGACAGAAACAAATTAAGAGGCCGTAGCTAAGGCAAAGATGATTCTAGCAGATAGATCTTGAAATAGCAAGAAGAGACTTAGTAAAAGCAAAAGAAGGCTTTGAAGAGTGAGATTTGGATGCTGAACTAGGATATGGAGAACCATAATTTGTAATTACGTCACTTGTTGAAGAATTCAGTAGAGCTAGCCCAGATGTTTTGGATGATGATGAACATTCAAACACCTGAGTGTTCTTGTAGACATCAATGGACTTGAAAGTACTCAAACTCAAAGCAGAAATTGATTTTTCGGTTAACTGAAATGTTGTTTCTGAAATTGCATATGACAATTTTATTAGGCTGTTACCATTGTTCATTGATACATAGCTACATGAAGGAAAAAAAAAAAAAAAAAAAGCTTTCACAAGCAGCAAATTGACTACATAAATTCATCAAGAATTTTATCTTGCCTGAAGAAGCTGCATGAGTCAGTCTACTTGCTTAGGCTTGAAGCCTTGAATTAATCTTATCATAGTAGCTCGAGTTACACAATGAAACAAGGTCGTAAAATAATTTAAAGATAAAAAATGACTAATACACATAATTGTTTAGTTGAATTAGTAATGTATTTACAATTTGTTCCTTAATATGCAATATAGAATACAGATGTAGAATTGTCATTGTCACTTGTCATGGATTTTAGACATTTGAGAATTTATGACATTCATTTATTGTTATAAACTTTTAAATGGATAGGATAGGATTCATGATTTGTTATATTTTGGCTATTTTACTTGGATGTTGAACATATTAATGTGTTTTTTTGGTTTTTTTTTTTTTTTTGAGAATTTAACATGAGAAACTTTTTACAAATTGATTTATGGATAAGTTAATTTTTATTTAGATTTAAATATATAGTTGTAAGTTCGTACTTTTCAATTTTTGATTTTTATAGATTTTCTTATTCATTTCTAATTCTGTAAGTTTATATTTTTTTAATTTTGATCTTTCTAAGATATTTTATTTATTTTTAGTTCATGTAAATTTGTATTTTTTCAATTTTGGTCTATATGATGATGAGCATGATCTTATGATGACTATATATATAAAAGAAATTAAAATTTTAAAGAAATTAAATTTGAAAAAAATACAAACTTACAAAAACAAAAAAAACAAAAAATTTAGAGAAATCATAATTGAAAAAACACCAATTTATAAAGACATTTTAAAAAATAAATTTATAAAGAATAAAAATATATTTAAACCATTAATTTATAGAGAAATTCATTTTAATTTTTTATTCTTCTAAAAATATTTATAAAAAAATTTTATCCAAACTTATCTAAAATGACACCCATAACAACTCAATGCACAAAATATGATGCCATTATTCCATATTAGAATATGATTTTAGGTTGCAGCAAATGTTGAAGTAACCTCCTTACAAAAAGCCAGCCAGGAAACGTAGAACATAATCTTTAGTGCCATTGTCAAGAAGTAACATGAGAAAAATATACATTTTTCTGGAATTTACTATGCAAGATCTGTATCCCTTAATCGGATTACAACATTTAAATCAATTGTCATTTTCCATATTTTCGGTGAAAGTTCATTTAACAACCCGAAAATCACATTTGTTGTGTCCCTACCATTTGCAGAACAACAAAAAGTCCTGGATGAGACATGTTTTAAATTCTCAATCCACCTACTCTTGCCCAAATCCACCTATCAACATCAAAATAGACTAGTGACTAGTAACCATTTGGTAAGATTATATATTGCATATGAAATGCGAAACATGCATGATCCTTTACAAAAGGCAAAAAAAAAAAAAAAAAGATTTTTATAACCAAATCTATACAACATTAGGTTAGTTTATTCAATTTATAAAGTACTAATATAATTAAGCTATAAAAGTTGAATATTCCTAGTAAAGTAATGATAAAATGCCAATTACTTGTTGAGCATGTTGGTAATTACAAATTATGTTCTCATAATATTAATTACTTTTAGTTTAATTAGCAGAATCAAAGTGATACTTTTGTGAAGCAATGTCATGAACAAGAAAAAAGGGACTTATCATGCATCTGATTAGATCTAGGAATGAAACGACTAAGCAATAGGCAATTATATATATCTTTCTTGTTGGGATTGTTTCTTCCTTCCCCGGAATTGTTTATACATATGCATACAATATTTTAATTCACTAACTTTCTCCATAATTATTGACCTTTTCCAGGACTCAAATAATTTTTTAAAGGAATCAGCAGGTAATACAAAACAATGAAGCTATTGCGTGTTAACATTTAAGAGGTGATCATTAAACTTGTGCTTGACTAGTGCTGCAACAAATAATTTGACCACCTTCTTAAATAAATGATTAGATTATCATATTATTATTAGGTCATGTGTAACTGTGCTGATCATACTTAATCACACACCAACACACATATGGGCTGCATTGAGGAATCATATATAATTGATTTTGCTTAACACAAGAATAAATTATTTTTTCCACTTGTAATTTTACATTTTCTTAAACTTTTTTTTACTTCAAAAATTACAGCCAAAACAGTAGTTAATAAGCTGAAACCATAGCTAAATCAAGTAAGGTATTTGAAGAAATCTAACATTTTTGTTTTATAATTGAATATGTTTGGTGTTTTGAGAAACCCTTGAATCACTACTACTACATTACTTAATTTAAAGGATTCTCAATCATTTTATACGAGTCTAGATGAACAAATATTAAATTATAAAAATGTAAAATGTAAATTACCTAAATATAATTTAACCATTTATATTTGATTTTATGGATAAAATTAACTTATATCATTTTTGCATGATGACAATTTAATGTATTGTTAGTAGGTTATAATTTTTATATCCATAAAAATAAAAAATAAAAATTTACAATAACTCAAACATCTTATTTAACAAACTGAACCACTAGATCCATCAAGTATAATATTTCTAACTTAATCCACCGCATATTGAATATTTCTCTTTTCTTGAAACATAAGCCATGGTTTCTTCTTTTCTCTCTTAAGACAATACTTTTGAATCATTAAGAAGAAAGAACAAGGGAATCCCCCAAGTAAATGTAGAGGGAACACGCTTCCAACCAAAACCAAATCATGTATGAAAATGAATAACAAACAGGCAAACAGCATAAGGAAAGAAAATTGTCGGTGGTGCATGTTATAGCAACGTCACATGCGCCACTTCATCCACCGTCCACGTGGCATCTCCTACACCGTTCAATTCAGGCTGGTTTAAAAACACCCAACCTTAATTCGTACCATCCACCACCACCACCACTCACTATTCCTCTACTTTGAGTCTTCAATAATGCCCCCTTTCATTCACTTTATTTACAAACACTGCCATTACTCATCAACCGTTGATTTTAACCCGTACATCACCAGGTTTCCATTGGTCAATGATCTTCGAGGCATAACTTTGACGGTCATGATTACACCATGAACTATAAGTACTCGTACTCAATCATTTTCACTTTACGAAACCCGCACCAAAAGTGCAAACTTTCCACTTTACAGCGAGTGATTATGCGATTCTGTGCTTGTGATATGGTCTACGTTGTATGGTATAAATACCCTTTTTCTTTATTCAAATTTATATTTACTAGAGTGTTGACCCTGACATGACAGGATAAATATTGATTATAATATTTTAGAAAATATTTTAACATATAAAATTTTTAAATTTTAACCATGAATATTTTTTAATGTTAAATACAAACAAAAATTCACTAATTTCATCTTTTATTATAAAATTATCTTTAAAATGTCATTCATTTAACATGATTAATGATTTTTTTTATGATTTATATCAAGTTCTCATGAATAATGATTTAGAAAAAATATTTTTTATTTTGAGATGAACACAATTTAATAAAATTAATTAGTTTTTTAAATAAATTTGAATTTTTTTTCTTATAATAGAAATTGGAGGAGTAAAATATAACATTTTTTATAATTAAAATATAATATTTTTTAAATATTAACTATTGTTATTCGTTGTTACAGTATTTGTTTATTATAATTTTTAATTAAAAAACTCTTATCTATATAATCCACATATTAAAATATTAATAATGAACAATACTTAAAACACGTAACTAATCAATAATTAATGTTATTCTTTGTTCTGCGAAAGAAGAAAGAACTGATAAAGTCACGTGACATCCTCCAGCGGCTTCTTCCTTTACACTAACCCCGAATCTTCTAGAACCTGCTGCCACCCATTCTCCACATTACACAGCCACCATTCGCGCCATTGCCAACACACTCATTGCTCTCCCTCTCCAACCACACTCCTAAATCCTAATTAGTACATTCTTTCAAGTTTCAAACACATTTTGTTACTAATATAAAATACAGTTTATTCAACATATTATTAAGTTTATAAATTTATATAACACTTATTATACATGACAGCGGAATTTGAATCCATGTGCACTCGTCCGAATCCGTCCCGATTTTAACAGGGAAAAATAAAGTTAATTGAGTTTGAATTTTCCCCGATAGTCAAAAATGGGGGCAGGGGAGGGTATGGAGTTATTGATACCCGCCCCGCCCCGCCCTCGCCCCCTCGTGCCCAGTAATAAATAATATTAAAAAATAAAAATATATATTATTTTCTAATTTTTTAACTGAATTGATTGATTTTGTTTTGTAATTTTTAAATTATGATCTTATATTTTAAATGTGGATTTGTTATTGTTTTCTTTTGTTATGTAATTAGTTTTTTAATCTGATTTTTCAATAATTTTTATTTTATTTATTTTTTAAAATTTTAATCAAATAGCGAGGGCAGAACGAGGCAGGGAAAATCCTACCCCAACGGAAACAAAGATGAGGATGAGTTTTAAAATCTGACAAAAATCGGAGACAAGAGCGGAAAGCGATTTTTGAATCGGGGACGAGACGGGAACAGAAAATGCAATACCCGTCCTCACCCCTACCATGTTGCCATGCCTACCACTCATTCACTCAATCAAAATAAACAACGGGGTCTAATTTAATTATTATATTTTTTTAATACTCATTTTTTATTATTACGATAAAAAGAAAAATTAAGCTATCTCATGAGTTGAATTCATCTAAATTTATATATGTTTGATAGTGTTGAAATGAAGTGACAGTAAAGGAAAAAATTTAAAATAAAAAATAATAATATATGAATATTTTTTAATTTTAAACATCCAATCATACAGTCTTATTTTTTTATTTTACATATAAATCTTATCATTTTTTTTCTCTCATTAGGTATGTATCAAACATTTTAAAAAAATTAATGTGAATCACATATTTTGATTATATTACTTTAATTTAAATAAATATTTATATCCCATATTTTGATAATGTAAAGAGCCTTAGACAGTTGTTATCAGTAATCACTGTTGTTCCTCTCTTCAATGGCAACAACCGTAATAATCTGAAATTCGAAGCCCCATTTTCTTGACCCCTCTTATTAGTACCTCCCCTGTTTCCTTTCCTTCACTCTTCACTCCACTGTCCTCTGTCTCCGCCAGATCTCAGACACTCAGTCACACTTTCTCTCTTTCTCTTCCACAATGCAGCTCCTCCGGGCGGTGCTCGCGGCAGCGCTCCTCCTCCTCGCCACTCTTACCGACGCGCACAACATCACAACCATCCTCGCAAAGCATCCTGAGTTTTCCACCTTCAACCACTACCTGACCCTGACCCACCTGGCCCCGGAAATCAACGGAAAAACCACCATCACCGTCTGCGCCGTGGACAACGCCGCCATGTCGGACCTCCTCAGCAAGCACCCCTCCATTTATACCATCAAGAACATCCTCTCCCTCCACGTCCTCCTCGACTATTTCGGCGCCAAGAAGCTCCATCAGATCACCAACGGCACCGCCCTCGCCGCCACCATGTACCAGGCCACCGGAAGCGCCCCCGGATCCGCCGGCTTCGTCAACATCACCGACCTCCACGGCGGAAAGGTCGGCTTCGGCGCCGAAAACAACGACGGCACACTCTCCTCAACTTTCGTCAAATCCGTAGAAGAACTCCCTTACAACATCTCAGTAATCCAGATCAGCAAAGTTCTCCCCTCTGCCGCAGCGGAAGCCCCTGCACCCGCACCCACCCAACAAAACCTCACCAACATTATGTCGAAGCACGGATGCAAGGCCTTCGCCGACGCTCTCTCTGCTCAACCCGACGCGCTTAACACCTTCAATGACAACCTCGACGGGGGCTTAACCGTCTTTTGCCCCCTCGACGACGCGTTCAAAGCGTTTCTCCCCAAATTCAAAAACCTAACCAAATCCGGTAAGGTCGCGCTTCTCGAATTCCACGGTGTTCCGGTTTACCAGTCCAAAGCCACTCTCAAATCCAACAACGGACTTCAGAACACTCTCGCCACTGATGGCGCCAACAAGTTTGACTTCACTGTTCAAAACGACGGTGAAGATGTTACTCTGAAAACGAAGCTCACCACTGCGAAGATCACCGACACGTTGATTGACGAACAGCCTCTCGCGATTTTCGCTATTAGTAAGGTGCTTCAGCCTAAGGAGCTGTTTAAGGGTGAGGCGGAGGCTCCGTCGCCGGCGCCGGCGCCGGAGCCTTCTGCCGCCGACGCTCCTGCGCCGGCGAAGAAGGGGAGGAAGAAGAAGAAGGCGGCTGATGCGCCGGCGGATGATTCTGATGCTCCTGCTGATTCTCCCGATGATGCTGCTGATGTGACCGCCGATGACAATAACGGCGCCGTTAAAACTAACGGCGGGAGGTACGGTGGTGGTGTTGTTGCCTTGGCTTTAGGTTTGGTTTTGGGGTTACCGTTAGTGCTGTGATGTGACTTAATTAATTAAAAAAAAAAGAGTTTTAGGGTTTATTTTTTTTAGGGGATTCGAAGTGATATTCCTTTTTTTCTGTTTTTTTTAATATTTTTATTTGATTATTGTCGTATTTGATAATGTTGTAATTTTGGTGGTGAGAGAGCGGGAATTGATACACTGATGTGAATGTTTTTTATAATATAAACAATTTGTTTAATTTCCTCCAATGTGCGTGATTAGTTGTTTTATTCATGATAATGTAGTAGATGTTAAATGGTTATTAAAGATTTGTGATGGTAAGGTAGATCTTAAAATGATTAATATTGTCTCTTACAACATGCGAAAACAGTGTTCGTATCTTAAAACATTTGTTGTGTTGTGATGCAAGATTTTAGGGTATATGCACTATATGCACTTTTGAATCTCATCATCAAAAACTTAATTTTAGAGGATAAATTTATTTATTAGTAGTATTATTTAATAATATGAGTCAAAGGACTAGTTTGAATCTAGAAACTGTAGACCATCTTAATCCTCTTCCAATTATTGCTTAATACTAGTACTTAGTTACCGTTCAGTGCTTTTAGGTTTTGATAGGGGATTAGATGAGATCATATGAAATTGACTGAATCAAATAGTGAAGCCGACACCTAACATTGTAGGTTTAAATTCACTACTTTATAATTTATATAGTTGTTTTGTAGGCATAAATAAATTCACTACTTTATAATTTATATAGTTGTTTTGTAGGCATAAATAAATTCACTACTGTATAGTTGTTTTGTCCAGAAGTTGGGGCCTTGTTAGAATTGATGTGTTCTGTGTTGTTGTCGACAAGGACAAAGGGTGGATCCTTTGGCCCTGCTTGTTTTTTTTGTCTTGATCAGTGTTTGGTGCTGCATTTAAATTGGTTATTGTGGCTTGTGGTTATTTTCTTTAAATTTAAACGTTTTCATAGAGTTAAGTAAGAAATGAAGCATGCAGATAAGGCTTCTTATAGTTTCAGAACTAATGATGAAGTAATGAACAAACCAATTTACGGGATAGTTTGTTAGTTTAACTGGAAACTAAGATGCTTTCATTATTATTTATTTCTGTCATTTAATAAAAGTTCATTTTATATTTTATAATTAAATATGTTTGTACTACATAACCGGAAATATAGTGGTTTTTGTTCTTGTAATTTTCTTTTCCGTAACTTGATTATTTGTTTTTCTGTTTTTAATTCTTGTCGTGACGGTAGGTATTGAAATAAATAAAAAATGTTATATTTGCAGGAGGTAAAGTTGAGATTAAAAATATAGCTGTTTTGTAAGAATTAAAAACAAAAATTGTTACATTTTGGAACTACTGTATTATTTTTCAGTAAAAAAAAACACTACTGTATTACATTTATAGGAAGATGAAACATGTGTTATGAGGACCAATGGATATTGTTAGAATAATTTTTTACGAGAATTGAAAATAAAAATAACTTCATTTACAGTAACTTCCTATTTTTTATTCCTATATTTTACTTGTGGTCATTGGTTTTCTTTTGATAACAAATTTTTATGAATTCACAAACTTACCCTCCTAGTCACAATTTAAAATCCACGAGTTTCAATTGGCTAAGGAATTTCAATCGTTAATCAGTTTCCTTCTCACCAGCGTGGTTAATTACTAAAACGTACTACTATGCATAAAATGTAATCGCTGTGATGCAATTTCTCTACCAAAACACTGGAGTCATTTATAAATTCAGTGGTAAATGTATTTAATGGCTATAAACAACAAAAAAGAAAGAAGAGAAGAAAACATCATTCTGCCTTATATTTGTGTAAAGATGTGTTATTAGTGCTTCTTATTCCAAATTAAACATACAATATTATTCCAAATGAAACAAAAATAGGCGATTATGTATTTCAAATTACACAGAAAAATGTTTAGGATGCAATGTATCATACAGTGAAAAGCATACAATATCAATATATATATATATATTATATATCGAAACTAGTGAAGTTATTGCCACTAATACCAGTGAATAAAGTTGCTTGCTTTTGCTAAACACATAAGGAATGTGTGTTTAATTTGACTAAAAAAATTGATTAGGTGTTGAAAATTAATTGAGTTAAAATAATTTCGAGTAATTTTTGTATTAAATCAAAAAATTTATAATAAATTTTATTGTTAACTTAATTCTATAATAAAAATATCTAAATATAAATTACATTATTTTAAAATTAATTTCATAAAATCAATTTAATTAAAAGTTAATTATATCACACCCATCCAAACACGCAATATGCTGGTGGTCAGAAATGGAAAGTTACTCGTGCGCTTTACTCCTTTTACAAGTCCCACATCAAAGTTTCACGCTGGTCCTCACATCACATGTATATAATATGGAAGCAGCTTTAAAGTACAAATCACGCAGCAACTCACTCACTGCAACGTCAATTATTCTTTCGCTTTTTACTAATCACTATTCACTACCCTCTGCAATGTGCTTCCTGCTATCAATGGCATACGAGTAATTTTTTAAGGTGTCTTCTCTTTAGAGTGGCTTCCACAATTCAATTTCAAGTTTTTTAATTGTTAATTGTAGATGCTAATTATCACTAGAGGGGTAGTTTCTGATTCATTTTTAATCAAGGACACGTTCTGGTATTAACATTTCGGGTTAGTGTTTTAAAGCTTATTTTTTAAAATAAAATAAGTAATTTTATGATTTTCTGATGTATTTGTTTAAATTATTTTTTCATTGAAATAACCAATTTCCTGTTTTTTTTTTCAAAAAGTAAATCCTACCTAATAAAACATTTACATAAAAAATACTTATTTTATTTTTTATTATTTTAAATTTAGACAAATTCATCCTTCCTTAGTAGTCAAAACAACATCGAGAAAACCGTATAATAAAGTAATAACGAGTACTTAGGATAATTTTCCTTTGCAACAGAGTGTTTTCTCCCACTTCTCACAAGCTAGCTTCTCATAAGATGAGTTTGGAATGACATCATTATTTATCTCGAGAAATAATAGGTGGTCCAGTCCAACATTAAATGCATTCGGTGACCTAGCTCCGGATAATCATGGCCTTCTTAATTCTTTTTTCACCCTTCTCCCATATGCAGAAACTACTCCCTTACTCACCAGATTCACATACATAAAAGAAAAATATTTTGCCCTCAAACACTTGTAGTTGTGTAATGATCTTGCAGAGGCCATTTTGGTCTTTGCCTTCCCATCTACCAGGGTTATATTTTTCCTTTCCCTCAGTAGAATTCTATGTGAAGGATTATATGAACATTTTCATTTCGAAGAGAAAAATTGAGTTTAATGGGTATAACATCAAAATTGAGTTTAATGGTTACCAAGCTTTTAACAAATGGTCTACCACCACAATTTTGGCTATAACATAAAAAAAAAAAAAAATTAGGTATCTAATCTCAATTGTAAACCGTATTGATTCAAGACTAATTCATAACTGATTCAAAAGATTAAAGTTTACCAAGATACTTTGATAGAAGTTAAAAACTTTAATTACGATAGTTATGTAAAAAAATAATTTTAAAATTTGATTCTAATAAATAAAAAAATCACAATTATAATGGCATCAATCACATTTATTTATAACTTAATTTTCAGCAATACCAAAAACACAATTATCGACTTCGAGTCAACCGAAATTTAAAATCTTGATGGTTATTGAACAAAGAGTAAGAAGCTTCCAACGCAAAACACTTAACGAATTAATTACGACATTATTTATACAGATATTGACAACCTGATATGATATTATTACACATGATATTGATATCCAATTTAAAATGATCACTACTTGTCCTAGACTTGACAATGATAATTAAATGAACACCCACAAAATTCAGAAGAGAAAAATAAAGGAAGAGAAAAACATCATGAGTGGAACTACAGCTTGAAGAAGCATTGAAGCAGAGCGTTGGTCTTGACCATAAGGCACAGGAGTCTAAGGATATGGAGGAGCCAAAACATAAGGAGCTGGAGGGGTGCAGCACTGAACACCTGCAGCAGGAGGGCACTTGCTAGGGTCTTTGTCTTTCTCTTTTGGTGGTGGTGGTGCTCCATATAGAGTAACCATAAGGTGGAGGAGATGACGGTTGTAGTGGTGGTGAGGGTTGTTGTTGACAAGGGTATTCACATTTGGAGCAATTCAGACATGTTGTTGGGGGTTTAGCAACATCATCTCCTGAAGCTTTAAAGGCAAAATTAGAGAGTGGTAACCAAATGGTGGTAACAACGACTAGAAGAAACTTTGTTGGAAACATTTGTTTTTCCTTACTTACTAAAGAAAGGTTTAGAAGACATTGCTGATCTTATAGACTATATAATCAATGAAATCAGCAGCTGTCTAATAAGGTCATGGATTTGTCACCGCTTTTGTTATATCGGATATGATGCCGCATGGCAGAACATCTGTCATTATGAAATTGAAGTAGCAAACAAATTGCAATCAGCTTGCATGACTCTTAATGCCGACAAATTGTTAAAATGTTCAATTTTAATTTTTAGTTTTCTTTATCTGTTTCAAAGTTTCCTTCTATTTTTTATGGAGGGGGCATGCTTACATCACATTTATATGTCCAACAATAAAATTAACAAACATTTCTTTAAAATTTAGCATACCAAAAAACTCTCCATCCAAAAATAAGGAAATAAATAACAAGTTTTTCATTTCTGAGCTCAAAAGATGTAACTAAAATTATTCAAAACTGAAATTGAAAACAAATTTCTCGTAAAGGAAGAACATAAAACTAAGATATGTCCAAAAACATACATTTAAGAAAACTTTTCACAACGATATAGTTCTGTTTCTCTTAGTTTCATCAAACTTATAAATTCATTTCTTATGTTTTTTACTCTCTTAGTAATCACTCAACTTATGCTCAAACTTCAATTGCAATTCCCCCTTGAAGAATTTATTGTTAGGCCATGGACACTGAAATGCATTCCTAACCTTCTTGTTGTTATTGAATTTTTCACTCTTATCTATCTTCACATTCTTAGTACCATGTAAGGCCGAAAATGAGTCTGAGTTGTTCAATTTGACTCAACTCGATAAGAAATAAATTGGCATGAAACTCGAGTCGAGTGCAATACAAACCTCTCTTTTTCCATTTTGAACTCAGTTTGATTCAAGTTTGTAAACAACTTAGTTTAGATCATTCGCTCAATTCAATTAATTATGCTATATATTTTTATTTATTTATTTCATACAAAAGTAAAATTATTGTGAAAGTAATTAGAAAAATCATTCGAATTTAATTTTATATATATATATATATATGCATCGAGTCGGTTCATTAACTATATGAATCTAACTATACCTAGTTCTATTGGTTCATGAATCAAGTTTAATGAATTAATTGTTTAATCGCTTCTCAGACTAATTTCAAGGTTTTATAGTTCATTGTTAGGATACTAGCCCTAGTATTTCAAAATAATAGTGAGATCTTAAAAAAGTTTTTGGTGATCCAATTCACATCTCCTTTTGGATTCAACCATTTTGCTTAACAATTTTTAATATATTTTAATCAATAAGATAATGTGTTGAAATTATAATGATGTATAGTCATAACATGTTCATAACTATACAATAACAATTATAAAAATTAGTAGGTGTGTACATAAAGAGAAAATTAAAATCCTTGTTTGTTGTTGCAATTAGTAGGTGTGTACACAAACGCCAAAACAAGGGAGATGTTTTTCTCTCCTTGACAACTAGGTTTTCTCCTACAATGTGCCACACAAAATTACCTTACGAGACAACAATTTTATAACTATTAAGAAGAAAATGTGTCCTCTTATTTAAGTACCAAGTGAGAACCTAACCAACAAGAGTAATGATACATGAACCACCATTTATTTTAAACATCTCACCAGCACCTTTTTTTTCTCTTTATCTCTCTCTTCCTTTCACATCATAAATCCTGTCATACCTATATTTTTCTTCTTTTTTTTTTCTATCTCTTGTTATTGAATTGGTTCATGGATGTTCTGTTAGAGTACATTGGGTAGGAATTGGATGGTTGAACACCATATAAGTGAAGGATAAGACCTATAAACCCGAGTCTTAAGATTTTGGGTTAAGATGTGGTGTTAAACTCAATTATGTGGTTGCTCATGGCCTATTGGGTTACACAACATTAATGTGATCTTCCACAAGATCAGGGAGTTAATGACATCTAGCATTGCTTGGACTTGTTGAGAAAGTGACAAGACCCCAACCCAAGAGACTGAAGTGGATTTGTTATTTATCTTCCATGGAGATGCATATTTGCCAAGGTGGTTTTGCCTTCTTAGGAATCTTCAACAACTACTCAAAGTTCACCTAAACCTCCATGGAGCTAGGGGAAATTCCATTAGACATTGACACAATTGTCTCAACTATCTCCGATAACATGGATTGCTCATCAAAAACTATATCCCTACTAATCACCAACTTCTTGGAAACTAAATTCCAAAACTTGAACCCTTTCACACCTCTGAATAACCTACGAAAATGCAGTTTTTTTGACTTTGGTTCAAGTTTAGATCTCTCATCATTGGATATACGCACATAAGCAGGACACCTAAATATTCTTAAATTATTACAATCAACAGGGTTACTTGTCGAGACTTCCTCTACAACTTTCCCATCCAATGATGCTTGTGGTGATTGGTTGAGCAAATAAAACACCATATTCATCGTTTCTACCCAAAAGCCTATATAGAAAGACCATCTTGCAACCTTAGACACCATATCCTTTCAGTAAGGGACCTATTCTTCCTCTCTGCAACATCATTTTGTTGTGGTGTTTTCCACGCTGAGAAATGTCTTTGAATGCCATGTTTCTCACAAAATTTCTCGAATTGTGAGTTTGTGTATTATGTGCCATTGTTAGACCTCAAGTACCTGATCTTTCTTCTCGTTTGGTTCTGATACCAGTTGATGAGAAACTGAAGGCTAAACATCTGGGAGATTTATACCAATTGGCCACAAGCACACCACATAAGTGAACTTGACACCACACTTTAACCCAAAACCTTAATGCTTAGGTTTATGAGTCTTATCCTTCATTTATATGGAGAGTTCAACCTTCTCATTCTTACTCGATGTGAGACTTCACCTCACACTTGTACTCCAACAATCTTTCTCTCAAGTGTGAGTCTCTTTCACATGGTAGTATCTCCCTCAAGCGGAAGCCATTTTTATCCACAAGTAGGAAATTCCGTGGTAGACCTTAAAGCTTAATCATGATTGTCTCGACTCACCTAGCCATTGTTGCCAACATGCTTTAGTTATTTGCACCGCTATAACGTCTGCAGGACTCGCTGCCTGGCCTCCATGAATAGACTCACCCATTAGGAAGACTTTTGATACAAGAGATCGTCATCTCTATGGATCCACTACCAACTCCATTAATACTCATCTGAGCTGGTCACCAAGTCGAACCATTGGTTTTAATACCAATTGATGAGAAATTGAGGGATGAGTCCATGCATGAAGGGCCAAACAACGTCTCCCTTGTATCAAAAGTCTACCTTACGAGTGAGTCCATGCATGGAGGGCTAAACAGCGTGTCGCATAGCCATGAAACATTGGAGATGGCGATACAAGGCACTAAAACATGCTACCAATAAAGGCTAGACAGGGTTGGGACAACCACGGCTAAGCTCTAAGGGCTACCATTGGATACTCGTGAATAGAAAATGACTTATGCTTGAAGAGAGACTACCATGTGGAAGAGACTAACACTTGAGGGGGAGATTGTTGGAGTACAAGTGTGAGGTGAAGTCCCACATCAGGTAAGAATGAAATGGTTGAATACCATATAAGTGAAGGATAAAACCCATAAACCTAAGCCTTACGATGTTGTGTTAAAATGTGGTGTCAAACTCACTTATGTTGTTGGTCATGGCTCATTAGTGTAAATCTCTTCGATGTTTACCCCCCTCATTTACACAACAATTGGTATCAAAGTTGATGGTTCGACTTGGTGACCAGCTCGAACGAGTATTAATGGACTTGATGGAGGATCCATATAGGTTCAGGTGGAATTTAAGTAGCTGTTGGAGATTCCTAAAAGGGCAGAACCATGCAATCCAAGACCTAAGGCCACACCCACACCTGAGCTTAGATCATTGAGTCCAAGTGGACTGCATCATGAGTACAATACTATCAACGATAAAGATCGTCGTACCATTAAACCCGTTGTATGATATGGGTTTGAAGAATTGACTAAATTGGCTACTTTTGCACTTCTCATTAGTGTTAAAGATCCTTCTACCTTTCAAGAGGCTATGAACAACCAAGAGAAAGATAGATAAATGGGTGCTATAGCGGAGGAGATGGAGTCTTTGCATAAGAATCAAACATGGGAGCTAGTTGAGCTTTATGCGAGCACGAAAGCCATAGTGCAAATGAATGAACAAGGGAAAACCTCTTGTATTAGAAAAAGAAAGGGAAAAGTTCAACGCTCGCCTAGTAACCAAGGGGTATGCACAACAAAATAGGGTCAATTATGATGGGATTTTCCCCCCAATCATAAGACACACTTCTATCAGGGTGGTGCTAGCGTTGGTAGCCAGTTGTGACATGCACTTGCAGTAGATGGATATGAAGACAAACTTTCTTCATGATGATCTAGAAGAGAAAATTTATATGGAGCATCCATAAGGGTTCAATAAAAGTGGACTAAGACAATTGGTTTGTAAGTTGAAGATGTCTCTGTATGGATTGAAGCAGTCTCCAAGGTAGTGGTACAAAAAGTTTGATTCCTACATACTTCAGATTGGTTACTGACGATGTGAATATGACTATTGTGTTTATGTAAGGAGCCTTGATGACGACTCTTTCATTTTTTTGCTACTGTATGTTGATGATATGTTGATTGTTGGTAACCATTTGCATGATGTAAATGAGTTGAAATCATTATTGAGCAAGAAGTTTGACATGAAGACTTAGGTCCTGCTAAGAAGATACTTGGGATAGAGATTCACAAAGACAGGAAACCCAAAAGAATGTGGCTCTCACAACAGGCTATGTTGAGAAGCTGCTAGACAAGTTCAACATGAAAATATGCAAAGCCTGTGAGTACTCTATTGGAAAAACACTTTAACCTTTCTGTAGATCAATGTTTGAAGACAAATGCTGAGGTAGAGTACATGTCAAAGGTTCTTTATGTTAGTGAAGTTGGTTGCTTGATGTATGTTATGGTGTGCACTAGCTTGGATTTGGTACATGTTGTAATCCAAGTCTACAAGTTTATGTCTGACCCAGGGAAGTGAAATTGGGAAGCAGTGAAGTGGATCTTGAGGTACTTAAAGGGTACAACAGGTCATGATATTATGTTTAGTAGTCAGTAGGGTGATCCTTTTGTTGTGGGATATGTGAATTCTGACTATGTTAGTAATTTGGATTATAGAAGGTCTACAACATGGTATGTCTTTACTTTTGGAGGTGGGCTTGTTTGTTGGAAGTCCACTGTTTAATCTTTTGTGGCAATGTCAACAACTGAAGCAAAGTACATTGAGGTAGCGCAGAAGCTAGTAAGGAAGTTGTGTGGTTAGCAAGGCTAGTGAAGGAGCTGGGCATTGAACAAGGTGGAGTTCAGTTACATTGTGATAGTCTGAGTGCTATCGATTTAGCAAAGAATCAGGTATATCATACTATAAGAAAAAATAAAAAATATTGATGTGAGGTTCCACAAGATTAGGGAGTTGATGACATTTGGTTCGGTTTTGCTTAGGAAGGTTCACACTTCGAAGAATGCAGTTGATATGTTAACCAAGGCGTTCACAATTAAGAAGTTTTAGCATTTATTGGACTTGTTGAATGTTGCTCAGTGCAAAACTTGACATGACCCTAACCTAGAACATTATGAGGTGGTCTTCTTGTTATTTTCCATTGGGTTAAATATTCTTCAAGGTGGAGATTGTTGTGCATGACTCATATTTTATGGACATGGCAAATGTTGTAACGAAGCATAAGGGCCACTTGTTGTTGGATTACGAAGCAAGTCAAGGGTGCGAGGTAAAGCCCCCACAATACGCATTATATTGTACACATAAAAATAATTTACACGGTTTAAGATAATGAGTGTGTATATTTTATATATTTTGATATAACCTCATTGTTTATGAATAAGAAAAAGAAACTATTGCTTTTCTCTTGAGGATGTAGACACACTTGTCAAATCTCGTTAAATTTCTTGTGTTTGCATGTGACATGTGGTTTCTCTCATTCCCTTTAGAATTTTGGTTACTATTGCTAACACATTCATCAAATATTTTTCAACCAATAATAGACACACACTCAATAATATCTATCAATTAAAATATTATAAATCTTATTTTTATAAGTAATGTTAATAATCTAAAGTTTAAATCAATAATTAGACAATAGTAATAAACAAAACTCCAACATGTTTTGCAAGAAGGTTCAAATATGTTTTTTTGATTTCTCAAATTCAAGTTATTTTTATTTTTGGTCTCCCAAATTTAAATTTGTTTTTTTTTTAGTCTCTTAATTTAGAAAAATACTTTTTTTAATCCCTCTTGACTGACTTTTGCTAATTTGAATGCCTAATTTGTAATAATTTTTTGTCGCAGGAGAGACAAATTAAAAAAGAATACTTTTCAAAATTTGGAGACTAAAAAAAATAAATTTAAATTTGAAGGACAAAAACAAAAGTAAACTAAATTTAAGGGAAAAGCATAATTAAGCCTTTAAAAGAAAGAAATACCAAATTCAACTTTTATGGATGACGATCAAGGTTGATTTGGAAAACTTAAGAAGACTTGTCCAGGTCATGGCTATTCAAATATAGATAATTCAACTCCTCCACAAAATACGACGAGACAGGTCGCGGAGAGAATCCATTATAGACTTTTTCAACATTTGCCAAGCATAATTCAATCATGTACTTGAAGGGTTCATGCATCTGATTAAAAGGTTGATCAGCAAATTCCTCGAACGGCATCCACTTTATGAGAAAATACAAATCACAACAAATAATATTTTAGTCAAGAAATTAAATGCATCACCAGCACATGCAAAATATGGTCATAATAGCACTAGTGTCATGAGGTAAAACATGCAAATGCAATAACAATGAATTATATGGCAATGGTGTGGAAAGTCAGCAATTATAGGTGATATGCAGACTTCTAATAAAGATAAACATACCATCATCTTATCAACTATCTTTTTGAAGAAATTGGAACCAAAAATATCCTCTATCATGTATGTCCTTAGATTCCTATACTATAATTAGTTTCACAGTCATTCTTCAACAACTTGAAGGACCATCGTTGGAACCAGTTCATTGCGATTTGAACAAATTACAATAATTAGTTCTAATACTATAATAAATGTTTGAACAAGTTCATTCTGTAGATAGTGGTCATAAAATGTTCACACTCAATAAACATAACTATGTTTTGTTTGTGAAAAAAAATATTAATCATTCTAATAAGGTAACGTGATCTGCTCATAAGTCTTCTCTTTATGGAAAACAATTTTTGTGTGTGTTTTCAGTTATTTATAGTGCTTGGCACAATTGGACTTTGTTGACAATGGTGAGCTGGAGTATTGAAGACTGATTTGCATCGTTAAGTTGAGGACGGAAGAAGAATATCCATTAATTTGATGTCACCTTTTTTATATTCTGCATCTATCATTTTAGAGTATCATTTGTGATGTGCTTACATTATGTTCTGCATCTATCAAACGAAAATACCTGAGCTGCCTCAATTTCCAGTTCTTGCTTTTTGATGTCAAAAGAAAGAGGACACAGCATGCAAATAAAAGATAGATCTGATTTTCCAAAGAATGAATTGTGTGTGTGTCTGAAAATCAGAAACAAGAGAATGTCAACAGAAACTATATGGTAAAGAAAGAAGAAGAAAGACAGGTCAAGTGTTGGAAATTTTCAATTTCTTTTATGAACTTTAGTTTATTAGGATGTCAAACTAATGATTAGAAGAGAAAAACAAAGCAGCTGTCCTTCGTAGTGTTTCCCATGAGCTTAAATGTAATTTAACTCAAATTCTATTTGGCCTGCTGGTAGGAAATTTCCTTTTTAAAACTATGGATCTACATGAAACTTCTCCTAAAAAGTTATTAAGGACTTTTTTTCATTTGTAGACTGAACCTAGGTTCCTTACCCTTTATACAATATCAGCACAAACTAAAGGGTATCTCATAATTTAGGTGTCACATTTTAGAAAATTCATACCTGAATGCTAGTACTTCCACAAATTCTGTGTCAATCTGAACAAAAATAAAACAGACCACGATAAAAGTCATGAGTATTACACAATAATGTTGACATTCTACAATGTGCATTTGGTAATGCAATATTGTACTCTGACACTATACTTACTCCTGTCTCTTCTTTAACTTCTCTAATAGCTGCTTCAAAAATCTCCTCACCCTGCAGGTACAAATCCAAGTTTCAAGTTGCTAACCAAATTGTAAATTTTTTTCAAGAATAGATGAAATCTGTCTTTGAAAGAGAACATACTGCATCAACTAATCCAGTAGGTATCTTCCAAACACCAATCCCATGAAATCCACCTCTCTTTTCCTTGACCACAAGAACCTACAAATAAACAAGCCCACCATACCCCAAAACAAAGGGAACACATAAAGAAAAAGTAAGAGAATGCCATCATGAAAAAAAGGTTGAATTTTGTAACAAAACATGTGGATCTACATAACCAAATTTTTATCTTATTTTAGACCTCTTTCTTATCATTCAGGACAAAAGCGCCAACTGCTACACGATGGGAAGCATTTGGAGGTATTGTGCAGCCAGTTTTTGGAATCCAGTAAACTAGCATTAGATAGTTTGGCTCTGCATGGTGGTACCAAAAACCCTCCTGCTAGCAACATAACACAAAGCACATTTATGACCAAATTTTATAATCAGTCACAAATATCAAGATTCCATCAATTTCCTCAAACTCAATTATTAACATCACACGAGAACATATAAAATAGAAATAGAAATTGACGTAATCATCTTACACCTTACACTAGTAGCTACCCCAAATGACAAGATTTGACACAAGATGCTTTGAATATGAATAATATGGTTATCAGGCTAACATGCGATGTCTATCAGATACTAGACAAACATTACCATTGCATTTCAAAATTAGAGAATAGGGATCATAGTTATAATATGGTTAATATGAGTTTGTCATTTTTTACATTATTATCACAAGTTTTTATTAGTATTGGATCCGATACACAGTTTGCAAGATGAGGAACCATGCATAAAACAATTTATGAAAGAACTCCCAAAGAAAATATGGCAAAATTACCTTAACTGCAGTTTCAGCAAGATTAACAAGCTCAATAGGTAACTGGATCCAAACACCATCTTTTCCCTGCAAAGCTTACTAAAGTTAATAAAGGCTAACTAGAGGTCAGATGTTTTCATTTTATGACTGAATAAATTTTAGGCAAGAACATTATCTTATGCAGGAAAAAAAAATGCTGACATTCATACAGATAAAGGGTTATACACACACAGCCACTTTCAGATAAAGGTTTGAAATATTGAGTAGGGTCACAAAATTCATACTGTGCATGTAGCATTAATGACGACTTTGAAAAGTATGATTATTTTTTTGGGATAAAAACATTCATCTTGAGTTGAAGCGTGTATGCTGCACATATATCAGCTGACTTAATAGTTGTATTATTTAATAGTTGGTTTTAACGCGTACGGTCAACAGAATCCAGAGAGAATTCCTGCTTAGAAGAACTTTATTAGCTTCAAATTTGACTCATAAAGAGGTGCTCTCAAGTCAAATCAATGATATCATACTACCATGTGAACTACTTGTTGCACCTAAATAAAGAAAGTAGCCAACGATTAGAAGTGGAAAAAGGCATTGACAAGATGGCTAAACTTTTTCAGATGAGAACTAAATGCAACAAAAAGTACCATTTTAGGCTCTAGACCATAATGTTTACCTGTTGCTTCCAATGTAAAAGTGAAGATCTAAGCAAAGTAGCAAAAACTTCAGAGTCCATAGGCTCCTTTAAGTCCACAATGACTCCTCCATGTGCATCATTGGTGGCAGGGAGAATTTTAACACACTCAAATCCATTTTCACACAGTCGATCCCCTAACAGTGGCGCTGGACTAGCTGAGACTGACATGGGCTAAACTGCATCATAGATAAAAAAATGATTAAGTTCAAAAGAAAGTTAAACTAACATGAAAAAAGTTTGAGAAGTTTAATACTTATGTCATATCTATTTCACTTTTGAAATTCTTTCTCTATTGCACAAATGGTCTCATTCTAGAAATAGTGCAAAGCTGTATGAATCACAAACCTGCACGTTGTATTGGATTCACAAACTTGTACAACTGCACAGGTGACTACACCGAAAGCTTAATAGGAAAACTTTTGGTGGAAGTCTTGCATAGATTGTGAAACCCAAGAACCGTTTTTTATCCAAACCTTCGTTTTTGTTTTGGCACTTCTTGATAACATAGTAACTAACTACTTTCAATTTTACAATTGGTTTAAAGGAAGTTCAACTGAGTCTTCTAATTCCCAAAATCCATCACAGAATATGCACACTTTAAGTGACAAAATACCATTTCCACAGCATTTTATATTAGTTCATTCCAAAAGTTCTCACCGAAATAGAATAACGAAAAAACATTAAGGCAAATTCTAAAACACTTTCCAGTCTAAACTCTCAAGTCTCAACCAAAGGCATATGCAGTCTGAGAGACAAGACAACACGGCACAAAAGCCAAGATGGCCTGACACAAACAAGTTCCACAGGTAAGTAACTAGAAACATATATCACAACAGTGTGACCAAGAAGAACCACACCAAATAAGATTACCTTGAGAGAACAAACTCAAAAAAGAGATGAGGATTAACTGAAACTGAAAAACTTGAGGATGTAAAGGCTAAAGTTTGGAAATGAGTAAAAGGGGACCTCAGGGAATATACACAAAGATAGAGCACTAGATAGTGGACCTTGGAGAGTTACAAGTGATTAGGTTGCAATTTATAACAAGCACACTCACCCTTTTGAGTAACTTCATTGAGTGCGTGGTGACGTGGTTTTCCACTGCACCCTTTTGTGAACTAAGGCTTTCCATGTCATGCCTTCAATTCATTAGTAGCCGCCCACTTGATAAAACTTGTTAACTGGTTAGAGTAGTATCTGGTTGGGTAGTCAACAACACCTCCTTGAAGCGAGTATGAACAAGTTTACCCTTTTCCTAAGGCACATGATTTTGAAAATGTTATACCTTTGTTGTGTACATATATATTTTTCAACAAGTCTGTGTTTAGAGTTCAAACCTTAGAAGACCATTGACCCTTTTGTGAACTCACTCATGAGTTTAGGCACTTGATTTTGAAAATGGTATGTATCCCTGTGCTGTGTGCACTTTTTTCAGCAAGTCTGTGTTCAGAATTCAAACCTTAGAAGACTCATTGACCTTTTGTGGTCTCATTCATGAACCATGAGGTTGTTTTGTCCTCAAAATACTGTCCCTGCATTTATTTATATAAACAAGGACGGGACAGAAAACACACCAGGGAAAGGTGGAAGATGAATAAAGGTAAGTAAATATATTTGATTGTATAAGTAAATTGTAAAATTACATATAACTAAAAAGTATCATGCATTAATTGTCAGAAATATAATTAGTTAAGACTTAAAGAACTAAGAATTAGTTACTGATTAGTTACTTCTCATATTATATACAAGTTAACAAGTAGATGCATCTCAATTAATTCTATTTTTATTGTCTTCTCTCATACTCTCTTTTCTTTTAAGTTTACTATCATGATATTAAAGCTAAAAAAAAGTATTAATTGTTTATATTAGCTTGTTCTCATTTATATAATTCTTTTTCTAACAAAGATTGAACGGTTAATTTTTTTTTATAGTAAAAATCAAAGATAAGTATCAAGATTTACAATAGTTGATATATCCTACTCGATCAATCAATAAGAAGCATCAAATTCATTGATTTCCATTATTAATAAATTTAAATCATACTTATTAGGAGGCAGTCAATTCAAATTCTATTTAGATAAATAATATATCAATGGAAAGTACATTATCATTAAGGTTTTTTTATTAGTACATGATTTTTTTTTCTATATATAACAACTTTATATATAAATCTAAATTCACATATTTCTCATAGATACGGGTTTGATTTCCCTCCGATTTAAATCATAATCATAGATACGGGTTTGATTTCCCTCCGATTTAAATCATAATCGTAGATACGGGTTTGATTTCCCTCCGATTTAAATCACAATCATAGATACGTAATCATTAAGGTTTTTTTTATTAGTACATAATTTTTTTCTATAACAACTTTATATAAATCTGAAATTCACGTATTTCCCACTGATACGGGTTTGATTTCCCTCCGAAGCCACTAAAATTCCCTAACACCAAGAGTTAGTTGAGTAGTTGTAGTTCAACTTGTGATTTAGGTTTGTACAATAATATTTTGAATAGATTTTTATCAGCAGTTCCAACATGGTATTTACACATCCTATATAGAAGGAGTCTTTCCGTTCATTTACGTTTATCATAATTTTATTAGGAAGAAAACAAAGTTTATATATAATTTTTTTAAAAGAAATTGAGTGGACTCATGTTTCCCTTGGATCCGCCTATACATGATACTAGTACTAAGAACTTGAAATTCAATATTGTTATCATGGACTTGTTAACACTGTTGCGACTTTGATTTCTTGAAATTCAATAAATTCAAGGAGATGGTGACACCACCAGAGTCAACTAAGAGTTACCCACCAGGTCTACGGAATGGGTAATATGGCACCACTAAGTCAAGAGATGGTAACACCACCACCTCATGGTCAAGAAAAGTAGGGTTAATATACCACCACCAAGTCCCAAGAGATGATAACACCACCACCTCGTTTTCAAGAAGAAAGAAAAAAAGGGTGACATACCTGCCTAGCTCTAATTGAAATAATTTATGAAAAGTCATCATCACAAGAACGAAATTGATATATTAAAGGATTAATATGTTGCCCCGTATGAATAGTTGTCATTGTAAATCTCTAACCCCCCGCTAGCTTTTTTATGTTAATCAAGTTTGACGCCATTTTTTAACTTCTTGAATGAAGTTTTTCTTGCTGCTTTAAGAGCTGGAGACCTCTTATTTTCTACTCTTATTTTATTTGACTATTGCAATTTTAATAGTTAAAGGGGGAAAAAACGTTAAACTTGCTGCTTTTGCTTGTAGAGAATAATAATGCTATTGAAACTCCACTAGCTAGCATATATAAAACAAGAAATCCCAATTAATCGAATAGTACACTTTTTCTTTTTCTTTCTTGCCTTCTTCACCACTGCATCAAGTGTCTTCCTCCCAAAAACGCACTTTGCCTTTGGTCAATGACAACATTTAACACGTTTTTGAGCCTTTTGTTAGGTCTGGACGATCACGCATCTCATCCACCTTAGATTTTGATGTATAATAATAAATATAAATTATTGATATTCTAATAAATTCTGACAAGTGGACATGATTATAATGTTAAAGATATTTTCAACATTAAGTATAGTCCCAAAATTATAGAAAGTATGCTCTATTTTAATCTAGCGCCCATCACGTTATATCCATTGAGCATCCACTTTTATGCAATCAGTATAACACTATGTCATAAGGTAAACTCACACGTCTAGTCTAAAAGACTGGATATCACGAAAAAGGGAAACACACATGTACTATTTTATTCAAATTCTATTTTTCTCTCTTGTTTTTGAATAACTAACATTTGAATTTAAGAAAAAGGATAGTATAGAAGAGAATAGAAGGCTTATGTGGAATATTTCCTTAAAAGTCACTTTCACTGTGGACAAAAAGCATATGGTGTTGTTTGTACTACGGATAAAATCCTAGCCATTCATAGCTTAACACATCACCTTATTCTTCTATGTGAGGCAACAGTCCTTTCAAGATATTGATGTTGATCACATAATGGATACTTCATTGAAGTCTATAAAAGAATGTCTCCCTCAGTGAAGCAACTGACGAAAAATGAGTAAAAGATCGAATAAGCGCAAGAGAACAAGTAAAGCAAAACTCTGCTAAAATTACTAAACGATGTACATTGTTTTCATTTGTTTATCCTTTGCGATGCAAAGTTGTCATGTATTTGTGCTTAACTATATATTCACTCTTTGAGTGTTAAGAATACTTGTATTCATTCGAACATTTGTTAGTGAAAGCCAATAGTGGCTTAGTGTTAAACAATACTTGGGTTCTTAGATTCAGGGGGAGTCTAAGAAGGTACCAGAAATGGTGTTACGAATACTTGTAAAGCTAGGAGTGACATGTTAGAATACTTGTTTTTTATTAGTAAAATCATTTACTAGTGAGTAAAGGAGAACTGGACATAGCTCAGGTTGAGCAAACCAGTATAAACCAAGTGTTTCTACTTCTCTCCATAAAGGTTTATTAAGCATTCTTATTACACT
>PYAF01004261.1:9050-20343 GCA_007407185.1 Glycine tomentella | reverse complement strand
CCCCCCCCCCCCCCCCCCCCCCCCCCCTCCTTTAGTGTGTTTTTTGCAATTTCACCTTTTTGAAAGAATTTTACCCAATATCTTATAGATGTATCCAACTAAAGATATTGGTCTAAAATCCCCCGAATTGAGTGGCCCCTCCATTTTCAGAATAAGAGAGATAAAAGAAGCATTGCTTCCTCTAGGCAAAGAACCATGCTCATGGTACTCCTCTAGATCTCAACACATCATCCTTGAGCAAACTCCAAGAGGTTTCAATAAATTTGAAATTAAAATCATCTGGACCCGAACTCTTTGTGTTTCCACACCACCTCTTTTACTTCCCTATCTTTAAACTTTGCAAAAAGAAAAGCATTATCTTAAGAGCACTGTTTTAAAAACCAGACCGGTTCGACCGAAAACTAGTCACATGTCCAATCCAATGCTTCCTAAAAACTGGTGCATCGTAAAATCGACTAAAACCCGTTGAACCGATCAAAAACCCGTAAATCCGGTGGGATCGATTTTGCTTAAAAACTTTTTTTTTTATATAAAAAAAATCTTTCAAAACATCGTTGTTTTGGTTTTTAAAAAAAAAAGAAAAATGAAATATTATAACTTATAACACTTTTAAGTGAAGTTTAATTTTTATTATTATCAATTTATGCACATTATGTTATTTTTTGTTCAATATTACTAGGATATTGTATTAAAAAAATCTTTAAAAAAATTATTAAAATTGGTTTGATCTTGGTTTGACCATTGACCCTTAAACCAATGTCTTCACCAATTTGATGACCGATCCGGTTCTGAAAACATTGCTTAAGAGAAATAGTCTTGAACTCAACACCATCCAACTTAGGTCTACAACCCCATTGCTCTTTGAACATTTCCTCAAAAAACTTCTTTACTTCTTACCTTACTCTATGAGGTTCCTCCACTCGCCTTCCCTCCACATTCAACTTTCTCAACATATTTTTGTTCCTTCTCCAATTACACATGAATGAAAAAACTTTGAATTTCAATCACTTTCATTGATCCACTTTGCTCTAGCTTGTCTAGCAAAAGATTCATTGCACCTCAAAACCCTCCAAAACTCCTCTTGTCAAGTTAACTTTTTACACATCTCTTCCTCATCAAGGCCCCCAAGCTCTTTTATTTTTTTCTAGATCATTTAGTTATTTTACCACCATTTTTTCCATCATATCCAAGAAACCAAAATGCTCCAGATTCCACACTTTTTGCCCTTTTTTAAGCCCCCTTCAATTTTTCTTTCAACACAAATGCTCCCTAACCTTCCACTCTTAATTGTAGCAAAGCTTCTTTCATATACTTATCAAACGAATTATCCAAGTACAAACAATCAAGGACTCTAAAAGGCTTAGGTCCCTAATCAATACAATAATTCTTGACTAGTATCAGACAATGATTCGAAATGCTCTATCAAGAAAATATTGTATTGTATCCAACCATAAGCTAAGCCACTCCCATGACACCAAAATGCAATCAATTCTACTTCTTGTTCTTCCATTAGGTCTAAACCATGTTATTTTTCCCCGGTCATAGGAATATCCATTACAACTAAATTTTCCACAAATCTATTAAAATCTCTACAATCTCCACCCCCTCCCTCCCTCTATGCCAACCATTCTTTCCCTCTCGGATGCACTTCTAACACTATTGAAATCCCCTAAGAGGCATTATTCTCTTATATCACTTCTTTCCTTCAACACTTTTAGCTCACACCATAGTTTCCTTTTAGCCACTCTTTACATGGCACATAAATATTTAACAAGACAACTTTTTTCCCATTTTCTTTCCGCATACCTTCCAAACCAATGTAACTTCTTCCAACAAATTGATTTTGTAATGTAAACATCTTTGTGTCCCAAATACACAAAAGCCCTCCCAAAGCTCCCACGGATGGCGATGCCACCCAACCCATGTCACCATCTCCCCACAAAGTCAAGCAAAACCTTTTATCCACCACTTCCTTCTTAGTTTCTTGAATGCCCAAGAATTGAATCTCTTTTTTTAGTACATCTCTTCACTAACTTCCCTTGACTCCATCCCCAATCCCCTAACATTGAAAGGTAGCATCGTCATAAACAACCATTCCCAAAACCCTCATTGTCATTATTTCTAACATTCAACAACCTTTGTTGATCTCTAGCATCCATTTTTTTCAGCTTCACCTCCATTAAAGCCTTCACTCCTTCAAAAGTTACACCACATTCCTTGTCAGTCTCCCATATTTTATTCTCTCCATTGGTATCATTTTTATGCCACACCAACATATTACAATTATGAATGGCACTGCTACCATTCTTGAAATCCCACTCTCTTTGTGTTGTTTCCTTCCTTTTTGCTTTTCCCTGACCATAGGAGCATTCTACCATAGACCCCTCCCCATCTAAATTTTCTTCCAAAATGAAGGCTCCTCTTAAATTCCCACGTACAAGTCCTTCACAACCTGCATAGATTTCTATACTTTTATCCTTTCCAGACATGCCTCATTTCCTCAATGGTAAAAATATGTTACTACCAGAAATCTCTATCATTTGCTGAGTTACACTTTCCAATTCGTCAGTGTTAATGTTCAGCCTAGAGTCATGTAATTTATTCTTACTCATATTCTTCTAGCTTTCACTATTGTCCTCCTGGAAACTTGGATTGCTAACAACTATATTTTCTTCTAAAATAGTCCCTTCTTGCAGCTTTATCATACCTCTAAGATAGCTAGTGTTGTGACTATTGTGCTAAGGATTTTCCTGTTGTATTTTATCCATTGGATCACAATTCGGAAATCCCACTCTTTCCTCCTTGCTTCGCTCTTGTCCCTCCACTGTTTCGCCACCGTCGATCACTCCTAACCCCTCCATGAACACCACCTATTCCCCATCAAACTCTGAGCTTGATGATTCAATCTCCCTCACTTGTTCTCTGAACTGAGAGCCTTCTTGACTACGATTATCTCCCCATCTCCAGCATTAACATATTTCCACTTGTTGTAGAGTCTCCTCCACCATTCTCACATTACAAATGTCCCCATTTATCCTCACCCTATCACATAACATAACAGTAGATGGGGAAGCTATCTGAACCAACACCCTAGAGACATCAACCTTTTCCCTGTTAGTAATGAATTTATCCATGGAAATGAACTTCCCAAAGTCACTTACTAATTTTGAGAATCATTCTTGGTTCCAAGTTTGTCAAGGGATCCCAGATATTAGACCTATGTCAATCTATTTCCATAATACACTTCTTTGTTCCACTTATGGACATTGTGGAATATAGACAACAAACCATCTTCCTGATTCTTCATTTCTTCCACAATCCTCTCATCTGAAATCCCTTTATAACCATGATATCCTTTGCCACAAACTTCATCTTTATATTCCCAACTACATCCAAGACGAAGATATCTTGGAGCTTCTCAAACAATGTTAAATCCCTGAGTCTTCCGATCCAACATTTCTCCATCCACCCCTTGTTAATCTTTTTCACAACAGTGTCTTTACTCCTCCAGTTATCACTCTTATCAAAATAATTGCTTCTATGTTTGAGTTTCCATCTGCTAGCACCGGCATTTTTGTTTCGTGATACTACTTGTGCATATTTGTCTTCTCCCCTTTGACCTAATCCATTCTTCGAGGTTCCTGGTGCTCATTTCTCTCATCCTACCTACCAATGTCCTCACCATACTGCTTCTTCCCTCCCCCATATCCTTCCATATGTTTTTGGTTTCCCTATGGCTTTGAATATTTAGGAATATGTTCATTTTAGTGTGACCAATTCATATCCAACCAAGTTGTTTCTCTAGATATCTCTCATTTTGGACCCCCCCTTGAAATCTCGCAAACCCATATATATTATTCCATACATCTCTTCTTTTAGATAGGAAGATTCCCCATATTTTTCCCTATTTTATGAAGATCTTCCAGAGATCAATTTCCATGTAGTCATTAGAAATTTTTGAGAAGAAATAACTCGTTCAACCACCCTTACTCCCAGAACTATGTTTCCTTCCCCTATTTGTCTCCCTCTCAGTCTAACCTTTTACCTCTCTATATTCTTCTTATGTGCTATTACATAATCAAGCAAATCTTACCTATTATTCTTAGGGAGGTGTATTGGATTAGGATTTTAAAAAACTATTTTAGCATAAAAAGTCTTGTCGAATTTAAAGATTATGTAGGAATATTATGACTTATCAAATTTCTTTATAAAACTTTCATGATAGTTTGAATTTTAATGCATTTATATCATAAGAATTTAAAGGATTTGAAATGACTTTATAGATTTATAAGATTTGAAAGGATTCTGTGAATTTTTAAAAACACATTCAAAATTATACAGAGTTAATGAAAAAATAATAAGAAATGATGAGGTTTGGATAAAAAAAAAAAGTAAAACCAATATAACTTTTATAATCTTTTAATAGCTATATTGATTCTAACTTTATGTCATTTTATACTAACCTTTCTTGGAATAACATCTTCTCATTATCACTTTTGGATTTAAACAATAGATTTAAAAGTATACATTATTTTCTAATTTTTTTAATTACTACATTTATTTCATGGTAAATCTAATAACATGTTTAAATGGGGTGCAATAATAAGCATACACCAGAAGGGAATAGTGAGTGTAAAAAATTGGTAGAAGAGTTACTGAGTTATGTGGATGACGAAATTAAGGGTGATAGTCACGAAAATATTGCGTCAAGCAGATGATATCCATAGTCAGTATAAGAAAAGTATGGTAAGTCTTAGCACATCAGACAAACATTAATTTAATGTAGAAAACAAAGGGAAAAGTGTTGAGGAAAGAAGTATATTTGATATTTTTTTATTCCAAAAAAATATGAGAAATATATGGCATACACATCTTGAAGAATATTAAAGAGAGAATAGAATATGTGTGATGAGAGAAAAGAAAGTCTGGTAACTAATATAAAAAAAAAAAAAAAGTCTAGTTGGGTGAAATTGTTTAATAGATGTTTTACATTAAAAAGTATGATGAAATCCATCAAAATTCTTCTTAAAAAACAATTCATCCAAATTTATGTATTTTTGAATACCAAAAGACTTTTTATAAGTTATAAAAAATCTTAATTGAATACCACTAAATTTTATTGTCTTCCTTAAAATATCTTAAAAGTCTTAATTGAATAGTACAAGATTTATTTATACTATTTAAAAATCTTGATTGAATACCACAATATTTTTATTCTATAAAAAAATCCTTTAAAATCTTAATCCAATATATCCCCTTAATTTACTTTTATTTTCCATAATTTCTATTCATGGATGGTAAGAATCCTTGTTGACTTTAAAAATAAATCCTTGTTATGTGTTATCTTATAGACAGAGAATAAATGCCTATAATTTAGGAAGCAATTAGTTAGCTGTTAATTACACAATCAGGAAATATTTAAGACAGATAATTAGGTAATGTTCTGTCAACATCTCTTTAGAAGAATGTGGGGTGGGTCATATTACTCTATATCAGATAAGACTAACGTTAAACAAATAGAATCCTCATTTTTCTGATCCTTCTCTACACCCAATACTAACCTATAATTCACCGGCCATAATGATGAAAGAAGTGGAAACTAAAGAACTATAAGGATTTATGGATTTTGAAAGTGGAAACTAAAGAACTATAAGGATTTATGGGTTTTGAAAGTACTTGTTAGTCTTGAAAATTTTATATTGCAAAGTATATTTTAATTAAAATATTTTGAAACTTTATTCATGCATATATAACTTCCGCTAATGTCAAAACCCATTTACTAACTACTAACACAGGAGTCAGGACACTCAGTCATCAAAACTTTATTGCAAAATACTAACAGTAACTAAGATATCTTTAGTTGAACAGGTGAAGAAGCTCTAACAATTATTTCATAAAATCACTTCACTCAAAAGCTAAACCTAATGCTTGAAAATATCAGGCAAAACCTTCAAAATCAATTATTATCATATTTGTCAGTCCCAGCAGCACAAACCCCAATACAACTTAAATAATTTATACTTCACACATATAAATGCTCATAAATAAAAAGAAAAGCAAAAATCAAAATCATAGTCTAAATAATTTATACTTAATATATACAAATGCTGAAAAATAAAAACAAACAAGAAAACCAGAAGTATGTCTTCAAGACAAGTCAATAACAACAAAAGTTTAAAATATAAAGGAAAAACTTTTCAGCTAAGAGCAAGAGAATGTAGGAATGAAGTAAAAATAGGAATTAATATAAAAAATTAGAAAACATAGATATGCAAACAGAAATTTTTTAAAGGAAAAAAAGAAAGACCAATTAGGGGCCATGAAGTGTGAAGAAAGAAACCATCACAGGAGGGGCAAAAAACAGAGATATAATGAACAGAACTGAGATCAAAGAGACTGAAATCAAGCTGTGCTATGCATGGGTTCAACAGAAGCAATGTGAAGCAAGCTAGTCAAAATTGAGATCCTAGCTAGCATAAGACAAGGTAAATATGTAAATTGTGTAATCATAGCACGGGTTGTAAAATCCTACCTAACTAAAACATAAATTTGTACTTAAACAGACACACATATATAAGATATCTTTAAATTATCTAGAGTAACAATAATTCTCAGATAAAGAAAAGATAAACTATAAATTTAAATCATGCTAAAAGTAGTAATAATATATATATATATATAATTAATTATTTAAAAAATTATATTAGCAAATTAGGTTAAGGAAAACAACTTTTAATAGTTAAGTTGACTTGGCTAATCCCCTTGTCTTTTCTGGGTTTTGTCCGTTTCTACTCTATCCTTCTAGTGGCTTTCGACACACTCAATCCAGAGATGTATACACTAACTCCCTGATAAGCACCTAAGCAATTGGGGAACCCTCCCTCAAAACCTAGCTTTCAAGGGGGCAAAACCAAGCCACTTAAGTACTTCACTGAACATCCCATACTACTCGATGTGACCCTCGCTTAAAAACTAGTTGTAAAGGGCCAGAACCCAAACCACTTAAGTACTCCATCAAGCATCCCATATACTTGATGTGGGACTGAGGCATCCCATAATACCCAAGTCCCTATCACTAGGTGAGGACTGCCCAAGCTTTTTAAGCTCTATTTAAGTCATATCTCTAGTTGATGTGGGACTAAACCACCACCCTTAAGATTGCAATTGAGGCAGCTTTCTAACACTCTCCCTCATACCCAGGGTTACCAGCATGGAGCGTGGCAAATGCAGGTGGCCCAACAATGGATCTAGGATAAGTTTTGATACCAACTTAGAATTTGAGCTCAGGGCCAAACTAAACCCCACAAAATCGACTTGTAAGGTGAGGTCTACCCAAGATTTATAAGCTCTATTTAAGTCATATCTAGTCGACGTGTGTGGGACTATACCACCTTATGCTTGAACAGATATTCAAACGAGTAAACAGAATAGAGCAAATATAAATGGCATTTGCAACTGATTGACAGTTTAGACAAAATAGAAAAGGTAACAATTAAATTAGGAAGGCTGAGATAGGACTAGAAAAAAAAAAGGAAGGGAAAAAGAAACTGTCAAAAACCTGTTTGACATAAAAACTGTTGCTACATAAGTATGTAGTTTATAACTTCCATTAAAGTGTAAAGCTGCTGGAATTGAAGCAATGAAAAAGAACATAGTTTACTATTACTTGCACTAACACTTTGTTACATGGAAACTTTAATTACAAGACAGGAAGGCACTATGATAACTTCATGTTCAATCTGGTCTAATAATACTTTAAGAAATCACTTCATTCAAAAACTCAAGCTAACCCATGAAACAATTCACAACATTTTTTCAAGACCAATCAATATTATGTTTAACTTCTCAAGAACTTTCTTGAACTAAAATGAGCAGATTTACAAGTAGTAAAAAACAATGGAGGTCATACAGTTCATCCCAAAAATAAAAGAGAATATTTTCCATTAATCCGCTCTGCTAGTTGGACAGCAAAATAAATTTGGCCAATTATGAGACCTAGAGCAATCCCAACTGACTACAGAAGAAAGTCACTGCTTTACAGAGTTAATGAGGAAAAGAAAGCCATGCACCAAGATTTCATGAATACAGTAGAGGAAGAATTATATGCCTTGAAACCCTGAAATGCATTACCATTGACACAATAGAACATAAACAAAGATAAATAAACAGTTGAACTCAACAATTCAACGGATAAATTCTTAAGACCATGTCCACATTATATCCATGCAATCATGCATCATCTCAAACACTGACAAGTTAACTTTGAGTAACTTACCAAAGGCAGAAAAAGATAAATCAGGGCGGTGTTGCTCCTGATGTGATGAATGTGTCAATTAATTCTGCTCTGCGTCTTTGTGTAGTTCAGTATGAAACTTGTATAAAGCCAAACTATTGGAAACTTTATAGGTTGGATAATTTAAGTATTAAGATATAAAATAAAAGTCCAAGAAACAAAGTTGAACATAAATCATAGGAATTTTGACAATAACAACAACATCCTTTATTTTTCGGCACCAAAAGAACTTGGATGAAAGGAATTTATTTTCTCAGACCCATCCAGCTACTAATTTGACCATACAACATGGACAGAGGAATAAGCATAACAATAATAAGGAAACTTAAGAAGTACACACACACACACATAGAGAACCGACAAAACACCATTCAACAAGACAGCCACAAAGCAAAACAGAAACAAAATGGAACATGCAATAGATTGCAATTGAATGTTTAGCTGTTTGGGTACCACTTTTATTAGGGAAATAATAATTGGTTTTTTTTTTAAAAAAGCTGTCTCAGGAATGTGGCAGAGTGATTATTTGTTCCAAAACAAACTCGATTAATTATTAGTACAACAAATAAACTATATCATAACCCTTAATTAAGCTTCTCTGAATACTATAGCAACTCCGAATAATCCATTCAGTGCTTCTCAATGAACTCCTTGATCCTAGAAATGAGAGCATCGGTTTCAGCACTAACATTGGGGTCCATATCCACAGCAATCTTATTCAGATAAAAACTATGTGTCATCCCTTTGCTAACATAAAGTTCCACATCCTTGTTGGCCTTGTTCATGGCCTCATAGTACTCCATCTCCGGGTCCCTCACCAAGTCCATCTCCGCCACGCATAGCAGCACCGGAGGCAGTTTCAGCCCTTCGAGTGGCGGTGCCGCCTCACCCATCGGGCACGTAAAGGGGTGATCCTTGGTGGCCCCAACAGGAAGCGCCAAGGCTAAGAACTTGTCCAGCATGTCCAACGTTAAAAACGGTGTCTGTGGCATTTCCATCTCGGACCGGCTCCGGTTGGACCGGACAAAACCTGGATGAACCGGGATTGCCCCTGCGACCCGGACCGGGCTCAAGTCCACAGAACCGGCCCTCGCGGCCACCTCATGCACCGTGTTCCCGCCAGAACTGTCTCCTATGAGGAAAACCCGGTTGAAGTCACCGTGTTGCTCGAGCCACGGCTCGAGTGAACCGGACCGGGCCACGGTTTGGAGCCAGAGGAGGGTGTCAAAGCCGTCATCGAAGGCGGCAGGGAGGCGGTGCTCTGGGGCACGGCGGAGGAACGGGGAAACCACGATGGACCGAGTGGACCGGGCGAACCGGGTGTAGACTTGGTAGTACATGAACCAGTCCGGTTCACTTATGCAAAACCCGCCGCCGTGGAAATGGAGGACAATTGGTAGTTTTTGGCTGTCTTCCGGCTTTATCTCTGGCAGATAAAGTCGGACATGGTGCCCACTCTGGCCATCGTGAGCAGTGACTACGTCGCGAATGGCAACACCGTCTATGAATTGTTCATGTGCTGGGATCGGTTCGGCCATGAACTTGAATTGGTCCGGTCCGGACCATGTCCGGTCCACAGAACCGTCGTCATAAATTTTGAGCCAACCGGACACCTCGTCAACTAGTTTCTTTTCTTGGACCATGTTTTAGCAAGTAAAGGCTTGGAATTAGAAAGTGTTGAATGGCTAAAGATATGGCTCGTAAAGCAATATTGTTGCTCTTATATAATGGAAAGAGTTCTGGCTTTTTGAGCCTTTTGGTGTGGAAAGTGGGATAAAATATTAGGTGGATAATATAAACTCACGAAGATTCTTGGAATTTCCCACGTAAAGGGTGTCTAAGTAAGACTTGGAAAATTCTGGGAAAATAGAAGTCATCGTCTAATATTAATTAAATAGTAAGGCTTTGTTTAAGAGTTAGGAGGGGAAAGAAAAGAAAGAGATTCAAGCAGAAGGAAGGAAAAGAAAAGGGAGAAAAATAAGAAAAAAAATTTCCTCTTTATTTAGGAAATATATCAAGAGAAGGAAATTGATAATTAATAAGATATTAAATATGAAAATTATATAATTTAAATGTAAAAATATATTAAAAATATATTTTAATATATTTTTGAATTTGTAGTTAGGATAGGATAGTAATTTTAATTACTTTTCCTTCTAAAAACTTCCAAATTAGGGGAACAACAATTTTTAGACTTTAAAGGATTAAAGAGGAGTTTTAAAAATCCTCAAATCTTTCTCCTCAAAAATTAAAACTCTCAAAGTCACTACCTAAATCTTTCTCTTTTTTCTCTTTTCCTCTGAAATCCCTTTTCCAAACAAAGCATAAGTATTTGTAATGTTTGACGATTCATCATTATACCTGCACGAGAAATTAAAAGCAATTTCATTCAGTTCCAATAAAATAGTAGATTTTCTCGATACCCTTTTGGTGAATTAGATGTGGAGAGAAGAGAACGATAATATAAAGAAATTAATTAGTGTAACCTGCAAAAAAAGATGGACAAATACGAGAAGAATAAAAAAATTGAAAGTACAGAAATGCAGTTAAAGTGATTTCAGCACGTTATTATAACATAAAAAAGAGGGATAATCCGATTTTAATTGCATAAACAATTTGAGTGAGAATTACTTTAATAAACTTCCTTTTCAATTTTATTCACAGCACATGTTGGTGAGGTTGTTAACTTTGATCAACAATCCACTTTAGATAATGATATAACGAGTGCCCATACGTGAGACTAATATCAATAGAAAAGTAAATATAGATAAACGCACGCTAAATGTGTGAGCCTAAACACAAATATTTTAAACTAAATAACGATTTTGTTATCTCTTTAATTTTTAATTAGTGATTTATTAGGTTCTTCTATTTTTTCTGAGATTTTAATCTCTTATTTTAAAAATTTATATTTTTTGTCCAATATTAAATTTTCCATATCTTTTTATATTTTAATTAATCAAATTATTTTTATAGTACTTTAACATAAGCTATGTTGGA
>PYAF01004260.1:10849-32887 GCA_007407185.1 Glycine tomentella | reverse complement strand
CAATTACCTTTGGGAAAAATTCACTTTTAAGAAAAATCCCTCTAAACCGTTCAAGGGCCCAGACCACATTGTTCGTACGTTCCGCCTCTAAATATGCAAATGCAGCACTGAATGTCATCCCAGTAGGTGTCACACCAACAATGTCAAGCAAAGGTAGCCTATACCTGTTTGTTTTGTAAGTGTTGTCTATCAAGAACACCATATGATATGCATTGGTCAATTGTATTGCATCCGATGTGCCCAAAACAAGTCACGCACAACATTTTCATCCTTCACTCGATGCCAATGTACATACATGTCACGCTCAAGAAGCTTCATTAGCTGTTGCATTTCAGTATTATCGCCTCTTGTACGCGTCCGGTATGCATATCTTGCATTGTAAATTTGTTTCAAACTTGTTACGTTATCTGCATTGTGCTCCTTCAAGGTTAGCAAAATATTTTTGGGTTTGACCATCGCTCTTGTCATATCAGCAACAATTGTCTTCTCCTCAACAGTTATTCGGCCAACATATGGGTGTCCACAAAATGACTTGGCCATTACATGATTATGATTACCACATATTACCTTCACAATCCACCCTTCACTTTGCGCGATTGGTTTGGCTCGCAGCTTAAACGAACACTCACATTTTCTACTACTTGTGCTTGAAGGTAAAAAACCTTTTTTCCATGCTCTATACTTTCCACTTCTTTCGCAACCAATTAACACAAATGACGTTCTTCCTATTTTACCGGTCTTGGTGTCACTCCTCATGATAACCGCCACAAAACCATTCTCAAACGCAACAGTATGAGCCCACCTCAATACTGCATCACGCGATTCAAACACCTACACAAAAGGATAATTGATATTTAATGTTTCAAATATAATCGTTTAACGACTTAAACTACATTCCTATTATTAAATTGTAAGTCATCCACACTCTCACCTCATTTGTTTGGTGCAGAACAATCAATAAAACAGTCTTTGTCGTCAAAGTCATCAGGGTCTGGTCCAATGTCTTCATTCATGTAAATATCTTCAACCATGATACTCTCGTACATCCACTCATCGTTGTCCATTCTAACAAAAGAAAATACAACTTAACATACCATGTAAAAACACACACATACACGGTAAATAATAACATTGACTAACGTTAAAACCCCACACAAAAAACATATTCATTAAACAGTTAATAAAAAGGCCTGTGCAAGGGTAAACTGACTTAACGACATAGACAACACTGCTGGCCAAAAAACTGCAGACAACACATGGTCGACACACCATGTGCAACGGTCAAATGACACATGCCTGACACACCATGTGCAACGGTCAAATGTCACGAGTTAATGTCAGTCCACATTGACTACACCATGCACTATATTGATCACTATATTAATAAAAGCCAAATTTCAATAATGACATGCTACATGGCGTATCTGATAAAATACAAATTTCAATAATGACATGATATCACATACCCAACTATAAATAACACGGACACCCTACTTGTTTTGTCATTCTCCTACATAACATACATCTGCAAAATAAAATCACTCAGAACTATGGCATTCTTAGGAGAAACCAGCACTCAGATCATTGCTAACTCCAAATTAGCATTCATTTTTCCAAATGGATCAATCAAACACGACGAAACTGGTGTTTCTTTTCAATGTTCTACTCTAGTGCCAATGCGAGTTCCTGATGAATGTTCTTTTCAGGCACTGAAGACCAGGATTCACAACACACTTGTACTAACCCATGACCAATTTGTTGATGAAATGTACTATCGACAACCATCTATCCATGCAGGTCAGCAAATTTTTTTTCATTCTCTGCAACTAACAAATGATGATGATGTTTGCACAATGTTAATGTCTAGTGAGAAAATGTCAACTATTGGTCCTATAGAAATATGTTGTACAATCAACAGAACAGCCGACGGTATACTAAACTTACTTCAATCTACAATTGGCCGAACAATGATGCAATGCTATATTACAACGGCAAATGGAACAGAACACGACAGAGCGGTTATGGTCTGGGTTATTCTTTCAATGGAACAAATCCAAAAAGGTTTCAAATACCCTCAGGATGCAACATTCAAACACTCAAGGATGTCATCAACCAAGTTGCACCTGTTGGGGTTCCCCCTTATGGAATACACAACTCACAGGTGGTCAGAAAATTATTTTTTCGACAACCATCCCACTACGCTTATTCAGACAACACAATCCAATATGACATAAAAGAGTTGATAACCGATGAAGATGTGTTAAAGGTCTTAGCCGAATCCAACTACTGGAAACGTTTTGGTCCAATAGAAATCCTAGCTATTTTCAACAACCCAGTCACCCAAGAAACCTAAATAACCGATCAACGATGATTACTTTGCTTATTTCGCATTTGTCAAATGTTATTGTTACAACGTCATGTCATGCCTATCTCTAGTTTTTTAGCTATTGTTGGTTACCATTTTTCTGATGTTTTGTCCCGATCTATTTTGTACGAATTACTTTTTATATTAAAATGGTGTTACTAATATTTGAAGTTATAATTTTCACATTAAATTTTAATTTTCATTAATTTTTTAATGGTGCATGAATTTACGGATTACACAATCCGTATGAGCTATACGGATTGGTCATTCGTATAGACCATACGGATTATACAATCCGTATGAGCTATACGGATTGACCAATCCGTGTGGACCATACGGATTGACCAATCCGTGTGGACCATTCGGATTATCCGTATGGGATATACGGATTACATAATCCGTATAGCTCATACGGATTGTGTAATCCGTAAATTCATGCACCATTACGCTACGGATTACCGAATCCGTACGGTTGAAAATACTACTTACCTCAACCACAACCTCCGCGCTTCCTCTCCGGCGACACCAAACCTCGAACTGCAGCTCGCACACCTTCAACGACCTCACGAATGGCGATTCCAAGCAATGCCACAAGCTCAAAGCCTCAAACAATGGATCGCAAACATGAACGGCAACTCACAGCTCTCTCTCTCTCGGTTGCTTTTTATTTAACCTTTATATATTATTTTTCATTCATTAAGAGGTCATTTTGGGTATTACGAAAATAACAAATGGTGTATGAGAAAAGGAAATGGTGTATGAAGCACATTCCGCCACTCTTTCGCAGGTTTTCTCTATAAAGCCTTTTGCCTTCATGGATGATGCAGGATTGGAGGATGGGAGCCCCCAATTTCACCAAGGATTATGGAAGCAATTGAAATATCAAGGCTTTCAATTGTAGTGTTCTCTGA
Source organism: Glycine tomentella (assembly GCA_007407185.1). Taxonomy (NCBI): domain Eukaryota; kingdom Viridiplantae; phylum Streptophyta; class Magnoliopsida; order Fabales; family Fabaceae; genus Glycine; species Glycine tomentella. The sequence goes on along the minus strand of PYAF01004260.1, from coordinate 29,611 downwards.
AAACTATGGGTATTCCACGTGGTGTCTTGATGAACTTTCCAAGATCATTGACTGCATGAAAACCACGAATCAAATGGTTTGGCCAACATTTTACAATGTCGAAACGTCCGATGTCTGCAATCAAACAAAAAGTTATGGTGATGCCATGACTGCCCATGAGAAAAGATTTGGAAAGGTCTCTGAGAAGGTGCATAAATGGAGGTCTGCTTTGTCTGAAATCGCCAACTTGGAAGGAGAGCATCTAAGGGAAAATGAGTATGTAATGCTTTTAATTAATTTTAGCTGATCAAGTTAATTTGTTGTTTATTAATGTCTATTAGTTCTAGTTGCTGATTAAATGACTATTAATCACTTGATAATATGCCTCCCTCTTGACCATGGTAAATAGGAAATATATAGTTCTTGTCCTAGACATGGATTAATGCGTTAAAAGGCCTTGTACTTGTGTAGGTACCAATATGAATTTATCGAAAGGATTGTGGAAAAGGCCATTAATATACCAAGTCCTTACTAGCATTGGGAGACTGGGAGCTGTGTAGCCAGCTGATAGTGACATCAGCAACCAGCCTTGAATTTGTGTGCTTAACGATCTTGTTACTACATCCAGTTCAATTCTCAAGGTTTATATGTTCTTTTTACATCTTGTGTAATTCTTTAGGTCTCTTGTGTTTTTCTTTTTTTGGTGTACCAAGGTCCAAGGATTTTGTCTGTAATCAACATCTCCCTTCTAATACTACTACTCGCCCTCCATTTCTCACTTCTCTAACTAGCTAACAACAAACCAAGAAGAAGCATGTGATAACTATTCATGAGGCAGAAAATAGATATCAAATAAGAAAAAAATTATATACACTGAAGAGATACAATAATGAAATAATAAAAGCTTAAACATTTAGTAAGCGTCAAAAATTTGATTAAAAAATGTTTTCAAAGATAATGAAATGATAAAGCTTAAAAATGTAGGAGATACAAAATAGAATTCTTGTCAAAAAATAAACCAATTTAATCTTTTCTTTTTCTTTTCTCTTACTATTACAAATGGCCCCAAAAGCATTCTGCTAAAAATGACAGTAAAAAAAATTGCACGGGAAAAATTGAACTTTAACCTTTATCAGAATAAATAAATGCTAATTTTCCTTGATTAACCACAGTTTACACTGGCCTATCGATTACATTTTTTGTTTGATTACACATCTCTAGCTCTTTGCTCATGTTACAAAACCATGAATACTGGTCTCCTAATCTACGTCATAGGTATTGGCGAAGGCTTTCCCCACTCAGAGATTCCATTTCCTGCAGAATTTCCTGAGCAAGTGATTTAACTGAAAGCTCCACATCCTCAAGCAGTTCACCGAGGAAAGGGATTGTTTCAGCTATGAACACTAAATATTCTTCTTTCAAGTTCTCCACAAAATATTTAACAATTCTGAGGCCCAATATTTTAGCTCGTAATTTTTCACTCCGTGTCTGCATCAAAACCTGCAAAAAAACCCGGATAAAGAAGGCAGAAAGATATTCAGTTGCTTAGGAATACTAGTATAGTAGTATGTGCGAGGTACAAACATATAGCACTCAAGAGCTTTACATATTACTGAATACCCAAAACTATAACAACAAATTAATGGGCTAAACTTCAACCGCATAAATGAGCCATGGATGGCTACAAAGGACCAAAGCTAATAATATATTATGAAATGAGTCTCTGAAACCCTTCTCGGATAAACTATTCAACAAGCACTTACAGAATAAGAAAAAAAGAGTGTAAAATGAATTAAACTTCCCCCATAAATCAAAATCAACTTTTATAGAAGCTCTCATTTAGCTTCTCCAAAAATTTATTTTAACTTGTGCACTAGTTAATTTTAACTTAGGAAGAAACTCAATCCATTTTACCTTCTTATTTTCTTCTTAGAAGTTCTTGTTGTGAAGTTTTCCTAAATGGGACATGTTAGGATCCAATTGCAAGGTATGGGACTTGGAGTCCCACATTGGAAGTATAAGATTCTAGTGTGGGATTTATAAGACCTTGGACTCTCCAACTACAATAGCTAGCTTTTGTGGTGTGGTTCTCTCAAGGTTCTTATCAGTTTATATGGGAGAGGAATGGATTTGTTAAATTAGAAGTTTTTGGAGGCCATATCTGTAATTTACACTTTTATTATGGCCTTTAGATAGTTAATTACTTCTATTGTTAAAATGTCTTGGGGCATCCATGCACCTAAACTAATAGGGAGAATAGTAGAACCAGTCATATTCACTTGATGAAAAACAAGATAGTGAAGCCAGTATGTTACCAGTATGTCAGTATCAAATTACTGCACAATCATTAACAAATAGTAGAAAAAAACAGAAATCATAAAATCACCTCATGATTCAAAGGTTTCCACAAAAGGTCTGATCCAGCAGCCACTGCCATTTGACCGATGCATACAACCAGTAGGTCATCAACTTCCTTCACACTTGGTATATTCATGCTGTCATCCAACAGTGCTGGTGGATCGACAACAAGTTGTGAAACAATAGGTCTCAACAACATCTGTAGCAAGCAGCAAACATGATATTACAGTCACTGAGGGAATATAACAAGCAAGAATATTTTATTCCTTAATAATGGAATGAGAAAACATGCAAAGTATTTTTAAATGGAATGGAAAAATTCCCAATTAATGCACAGCCTTTAAAAGAATCCACTCAACTAGGTGGGAAAAAAGTCTTCCTAGAGAATTTTTTCATACCCAGTCGAAAAGGTAAAAATATATATTGATGCCGATGGGATATATCAGATATGAAAAGTACTGATATGACTATGCAATTATTCTAAAGATATATAGGATAGGATAGGTATAAGATATAAATCTAGATAAAAGACTACATGTCCCATTGCTCAAAGGCTCCTCGCTATGCAAAAGGGAGAGAGATATTGTATGCAGTCTTACCGTTGCATATGCAAAGAGGCTGTTTTGGGATTCAAACCCATGATCAACAAGTCACCAAAACACAACTTTATAGCTGTGTCAGGACTCGTCCTTGATGAACCAACAATAAGATATAAATCTAGATATGTAAAAAAATCCGTAAATTCAAATTAAAAGCACATTGCCTGCACATTACTAAAAAAATCATTGTAAACCAAGTCCTATTATCTACAAATAGGAATAGAATCAATCTCAATCCTTTTTTGAGATCATCCATAAAGAATATAATTTCTAGTTTGGTTCATCAAGGGACAATGCTTTTCAATGTTTATACATGCTTCTATGTTCCATGTAATCTATATTAGATTTCATAACTATAAAGGCCTGGATACTTCACAGACACATATCAGTTAAGTATCCAAAAGCTTTGGCAACACATACGGATAGATGAAACAAATGAGAGTTCTTATTATGTAAACAATTCACTTGCCTGGAAATTTGAGGAGTCAAGAAACTTCAAGGTCCCAGTGTCGTACAGGAAACACTTATGTAAGGATGACAAGACTAGTGCCCTGAGATGCCAGCCCTTGATAGACACGCTGCCTATTTCTTTTATATTGCCATCATCCAGAATCCTGGGCCTTTTCTTCTGATTCACTCTAGACACTTTCACATCTCCAGCTTCACTAAGATGATGAACACAGCTACCAAGCAAGTGCTTGAAGTAAGGAACAAACAATGACCTACAAATAAGGATATAGCACCATCTTAAACCGCTGTGATTTGATCATTATTTTGGGTAAACAAGGTAACATCATAACTGATTATATTCTTATGTTTATTGGTGTAAACATCATAGATAATTAAGGAAATCACATTGAAAACTAACTTCCAGTTTAATACTGTGACCAAATTGTACAAATCTCAACTGTCACAAGTGGTTGACATATTACCATGGTTCAAAACACAATTTTTGTATCTACATTAATATATACATACATAATTTAATACAAACAAAAAGCTAAACTTTTCTTCTGAGAATACAAAATATTTAGAAACCCAAATAAAGTGTCATTTGACTAAACTCAAAGCATGCTTATTTCAAAGACCATTTTCTAAAACGAACAATAACTAGCTAACAAAGTACTGACTTACCGATGGCTCTCTGTAAGCTTATTTACCATGCCATAGAACGATATGGCCTTATCAATGCATCCGCTAGAGGCAGTTTCATCCACTTCAGATTCTGCCCACTCAATACTCTTTATGAGAAGAGGCTTGAACATGCTCTCAGTAAGTTTTAGGGTCAGAACAGTCATTGTGTTAAGCACACCTTTTTCCACTATATCAATGTTTTGAACTGAAGGAGGACTTTGACGGCGCAGTTCAAGAGCAACCAAACAAAGGTCAAATATCTTTCCATGGAATGCCACAATAGATGATCTGTCCATTGTACCAATTATGGTTCCCAACATATCAAATACAATTGTTAAGCTTTTATCCCCAGCCTCAATGGCAGCTGGGTATAATTTTAACAAAGGTGGCAGGGCAAGTCGAACCTGTAAAAAAATGAAGTGTTTGGTAAATAAAAAAATGGTATTTCATTTCATACCACATTAACACAATGCTACATTATAACAAGCCTTACAGGAATTTTTTCAGCAAGAAGCTTTCGTACTCCAAGAGCTCTAGACTCCACTTTTGCATCTATTCCTGAAACATATTCAGGATAAAGCACCAGAAGCTCCATGATATTTGTGAGATACGGATTTAAAAATCCACCAAGCTTGTCCACAACTGCCTCCAAAGTGATGAGAACATAAAAACGGGATTCATTTGAGGCTGATAAAACATCGGTGGCTTCGGGTTTCTTATCCAAACTAGCCAATACTCGGCGAGATGACTTCATCACATTGTCCATAATCTTGGGAAGTTCTGCCAGTGATTTTGGACCTAGAACATTGATCAGGGCAGCAGTTGTTCTGAGGCAGCTAGAAGTCACAGCCAAGTTATGAGATGCAATATGTCTTGTAACAGATCCAAGGCACAGACTAAAGATGGAATTATTCGAAGGAAATCTTTCAGCTAGAACTTCCAATGCGGAAACTGCTGCCACTTTCAAGGAGGTCTTTGATGAATCATCAAGTACTCGAATAATTTCTAAACACAATTTATTAAGTGATTCTTGAGAAGTTTCATTCATATGAAGCAAAAGAAAACTTGGAGTTGACCTTGAACCTTTATTGCCTTTAAGCTTTAAGCTGACACTTTTGTGATTTCTTGCAACCTCACATAACAGCCCAAGAGCCTGCAGCACAAGAAATACAAATATCAACTCACAGTTTCTCACTGTCTTGCTTTCACACCACAAAAAAATGTGGATTTCTATTCTGTGCTCATGGTGTGCAAACATTGGAAGACATTAATGTTTTTTGATATACCAATACTTTCTTTTCTGTTAAAAACTTGGGGCATTTGCTTGCACTTCTATTGCCTCTTTTCTCTAATTACAAAAATGTCACCTTGTTTTCAATTTGTTTCCTATTCTCGTAGATTTGTACAGGAAATAGAGAAAAAAAGTTTTTAGCATTTCCTGTACAAATAAATGAAAACAGGAAACAGATTGAAAACAAGGTGGTATTTTTGTAATTAAAAAGTGAAAACAGGGAATAAAAGTGCAAGTAATCGTCCCCTTGGCATTTTTGGCTTCTTATCATGTGCTCATGCACACACATTAAAAGGCAAATAAATAATTAACCAATATGTGTGGTCAATACCCACTAAACAATTTACAGTCTATATAGAACCAACGGTATTCATAACATATGTTAATAAAACTCAATCATATTAAAAAAGAATAAATGACCATTGTGTATACCCACCAAATTAAGTAAACATCTTGAAAATCAGGATGTTTAATAGAATACTACAAAGCAGATAAAGACAACAACAAATGATGGTTTACCACTTTACCCTTGTATCAAAATAATGCAAGATCATAATAAAATCTCATATTTTGTAACTTTATTAAAAACCATACCTTTTTTCCAACATTCTTGTCTGCATGACGAAGCAATCTAATTATGCTCCTAAAGTATACAACAGGTATCATGACTGTTGTTAGATTCCTTACAACTGCTCGCATAGTTTCCTTCAACTCTGTCCTCAGAATTACAGGGAAATTCAGTTGTTTTTTTCTTGCATCTACAAGTTGCAAGAGTAAAACAACCTGCTCCATAAGCTCACCTAGTGCCCTCTGAAATTGAAGAAGCCATCACATTTATTTTGATTATGAATATGTTCATCTAAAAACACAAGAGTTTATAGGCTTATTTAAAGATTAGAACAATTACAAAAAAATATATGCAAGCAACACTTATGCCATTGCTATCACAATAAGAAACCAAAAATCTCAATATTAAACCTATAAAGAACAAACAAAATGACATATATTCTACAAAGAATATTTCAGTTCATGTTTTGGTTATGAATATTGTTGGAATGTCATCTAAATTCAGTAAATTGCGGTCACCCATAGCCGTAGATGTGGCCTCTTTGGGGGTTGCCTTAATTGCAACCTCAAGGGTGGTGATTTAGTCCCACATCAACTAGACATGTGGTTAAATAGAACTTATCAAGCTTGGGCAGTCCTCACCTTACAAACCAGTTTTTGTGGGGTTGAATTAGGGCCCTATGTCCAATTTCTGAGAAATATGTTCATCCAAAAAAACAAGTGTTTATAGGCTTATTCATAGATTAAAACATTAACACACATATAAGCATGCAACACCAATGCCATTGCAATCATACTAAAACCAAAAACAGTATGAAACCTACAAAGAAAAGGCAAACAAATATGATATATATTCTACAAACAATGAATATTTCAGTTCATAATAATGAAGTCTGCTTCTGCTTCAATATCATCCTAAGATCTGTCCCTCACCTTAAAATCAAAATTTCTGATTGATGAAAATTTAACTTCATCATGTGTATCATCAAACTATTTTGTCAGGCAAATTACATTGACACCCTTTAAACGTAAGTCCAATACTGCTTTTTTTTTACCCCACACAGATCTCCTTCAATTAATAAATCAGGGGATATATATGTTAATGATAGGGTCCAATTGCAGGCTATGGGAATCGAATCGCACATTAGAATTATGCAATTCTAGCAAGGTTTAAAAGGCCTTGGGCTCTAACTAATTACAACGACAGCTTTTGTGGTGTCGTTCTCCCAAGGTTCTTATCAATTGGTATCCAAGCTCTCCACCATGTCCCTTAGCTGCAAAAAGGCAGGACGGGTGGTGACATCACATTGCAGCCTGTCAGTGTCAACATAGTATGGCCAAATTTATGAATTATGAGATAACATCTCAACAAGGAAAAAATAGAAGCTATTCATAAACAATTCCTGAATGACTGAATAAAGGCATTAAAAGGAATACAAGTATCTAGCATGCATCTGATGTGCATTTATACCTGAATGACTGCAGTATCTTCTCCTGATTCCAACTTAAACACAAATTCCGGATCTTGCAACTTTTGCAAGGAAAATTGCATTACAATAAACAATTCCAGAAACAGTGCCTGGTCAACATCACTATTTCCCCTCTGCTCAAGCAGCATGACTAAAGAAGGAAGCCAAACCATACTCGTATATTGTTCACAAATTTGCACTGCAAATTTATATTCCCACTCCCCAGTATAAAATGTTAAAGCATCTTGTGTCTCGACATTAAGGAAACAGGCAGCTTTCCTTGAAATTAATGAACGGAAAAGTAGGATAAGCAATGAGGTTAAGCTTTTACCCTCACCCAAAGTTCTGCAAAACAGCCATCATTATAAGACACAGACCAAAAACCAATGGCTAAAGCATCAATAGTGAGATCATGATATAGAAGTAGACCAAGAATACCTTAATAGATATAACACAAATGACAGCCTTCTGTGCTCAACAATTTCAGGCAATATATCCATGAAAATCTGGAATGGAAAAAAACATATTAGAAGGTTGATCTGCAAAGACATTCTTTCTATCAAGCAGCAGAAGATCATTTCTGTGAAAAACCAACCGTCAGTAATTTCTCCACATCATCTGTCTTAGCCAGCCAACACGGAACAATTGCAGATATAAGATCCTCAAAAACATGCTTTGAATGACTGTCAATCTACAGGCACACAAAAAAGAAAAATGATGATGACACCACAGTTCCTACACCGAATTATTAGTCCTTACTAAATTGAATTATGAAGAATTTCTGTTAAACACTGCAACTAAAGTTAAGTTGCAAGAGTTAATGAGAATCTATGCATGCACTTCTATTGGTTTTTAAAATCAAATCCCAAATGGTGACGAAAAAGCAATAAATGCAGTGTTAGATTTCATCTTAAAATCAATGGGCATTAAGTAAGGTCATCCAACAATCCCAGTAATTGAGGTAGATGATGTAGGACTTTCCAAACCCCCTCCCACTCCACGGATGCCTGCTGACTAAGTGATGCACAAAGAAAACTTGGAAACGACAGAAATGGCAGTAGGCTTTGATACCATGTTAGATTTCATCTTAACAAGTGTAAAAAGCAAACCCTAGTAAACGAGGTAAGAGTTGTGGAACTTTCCAACAAGCATGGAAACATAAGAAAAGGATATAAGCTATTCTACCCAAAGAATGCCCTCAGTTCAGTACAGGGAAACCCTATATTAACAAACCTGTGTGACAGCTGCTTGTCCAATAACTTCTAGAATATCAAGCATATGCTCCAAAACTTCTCCTGGAAAGACTCTGGTGACAGCAGAAAGTACAGAAAATACATGGTTGCGGGTGACAGCATCGGGGGATTTCCGGGCACACTCTATCAATAGCTTAATGTTAATTTCACTTATCATTTTTTCCTGTCCACAATGGCAGAACTTAATATAAGGAAATAGCAAAATTAGTGAAAAGGTAGTAATAATATTTCTAACATCGTAATAAATTTTCCAGCTTCGCGACTTGGAAGCATACATTTAGCGGAGCCATGCTCTTAAGAGAAACAATTATATCCTCCAAGATTATCAACAGAGTCTGTTGAATATGATATATTGTGTAATTGTTGGCTTCAGAAGGACTTGAAGGTTGGCTTAACCTTCTCACCGGGGAAAAGGCACCATTCACCCATTCACCTGAAAACACCTTGCTAAGAAGCTTAAATAAGGGCCCTAAAAGTAAATGCCTGCAAGAATCAAACTCAGAATTTAGCACGATTAAATGATTTAACTAATCATCTTAGCAGTACCCATAATGTAAGTTAAGATTCAGAAGTAACCAAGTCACCTGTTTGTTATGTCCTTCTTCAGTAGCAAAACATCAAGTAGGGAACTAAGGATGTAGACTGGATTATCTCTTCTGCATATATCATTAGGAGGATATCCAGCTTCTTGATGTCGTATGATTTTTTGTTTCTTCACCATCTTTTCTTCTGCTGAACTACTTATAGAACTCTTCTGTGCAAGTATAAGATCAAGCATGTGGCCAACAGTTGAGAAACTAATCTGCAATTCCAATATATACACCAATTATTCTCAGTAGAATAAAAAGTTGGAAAAAACCTCCCACTACATTGAAAAGAACCAACAACAACAAAAAAATCTTACACCACTAGGTGAGTTTGGACATTGAAAAGCATAATGCAAAATAAACAACACATAACATTCATAGTGAAAAACAACCAGTTGATCCAAAAGGCTATGGTCAGTGATAAAAATGGAATTTACATTTTTAGAATTTCTCCTCAAGTCACTACCATATTAATTGTTTAAGTATACATTTATCTTATCATTTTTAAAAATTTACTATCAATTGATGAATAATAACATATCATCCATTTTGTCAATTGATGAATTTGAATCTAAACACCCAGCAGATAATGATGAAACACATGTTTCACAGTAAAATCTGCTATCAAACAAATAGCAAGGAAGGAACAGAACTGTAATGAAGAGGAGACAGCAGATAATGGAGAATGCATCACAAGAGGAAGGTTGCCATGTCAACAGCCAGAAACCATCACGATCTGACTGGGAATAGATGGAAATACTGCCAAAGAAAGAGAGAGGCCAAGATTCGTCCAGAATCAGAGAGCACAAAGCTAAAACTAGGGAGCTCATTAACCACGGTAAAGGGGGAAAGGATCCAAGATCCACCCCCCACCCCCACCCCCGGGGAGAAAAACTAAACAACCTTCTTTAAGGGATGAAAACCCAAAGGTCCAGATTTAATAATACCAAAAGATTAAGTTCTTTGCAAGTAACCACTAAAGAAATCGCACACACCAGAAAAATACATAAAAAAGGAAAACTAACTGAGACAACACATGTTTAATAAGTAATAACATTTGATCAAGAGCAAGGAACTCACATCTATGCGCATTAATGCCTCTTTAGTTGCACGTTGTACATCACGATTATCATTATGCCACAAAAACACGAGCTCACAAAATAAACACTCCTGACAGGCATAAGAAAAAACTATAAGTTTAGGTCACAGTAGAAGCTACATTGGTGATAATCTAGATCATTAGATCTACCCATCAATTATCATGAATGACAACAAAAAATTTTGAATATAAATAAATATACTGCCAATAAGACCTTTACTTCATTCTTCAACTCCATATAGAATTGACTGTTAAGTTTGTTCAAGACAGTGATGCAAGGCTTTACACAGGCAGGGTCATCCAAAGTCATGCCGCCCAACTGAAAGTTCCCAAGAATTAAGTCAGTAAATTCAAAATAACAAGACATGACATAGGTCAAGCACACATCATAGTATCTCACCCGCAAAGCTTTCAGTAAAAGATTTTGAAGATCATTTCCACCAGAGGGAGATGACATAACGCAGCTCTACACATGAAGAGGAACAAGTTCAAACCAAACCTCAGAATAAAGGTTCCATAAGCTAAAACTAAACAAAATACACATACCTCCAGCAAAAGGCACATTATCTGAGTTTCAGTGTTTGACAATTTTGGACAAGACTTATTGAGCTCATCATAGTACTGCTCCAGAAAAGAGGACAACAATGGCCCAACTTCTGGAACGTGCATAAGGGCATTCCCAATTCCTTTGAATAGGGATAAAATCATTAGCTGCAAGCAACATCAACAAATAAGTTACTTGCTTAAGGTCTCGGCACAGCAAAAAACCCACACATAACACTGTTAATCTGGAACTGATCATATGAAACCATGATCTGTATCTCTATCTCCACAACTAAAAAATATAAAAAGAAAAATAGAAGAGTCTTAAGACATCAAACCTTCCCGTAGTTAGAGAATTTAAGAGTGGAACCCAAAATGAAGCCAAGAATTTTTATTTTTGTAGGCTGGTCAAACCTGAAAACATATGTTTGGGAACAAAGTGGAATAAAGACTCACAGAATTTAGTACAAATGAACATTTTTCATGAATGAAGATAAGGAACATTCTTTTAAAAAAAAAAGAGACTAACAAGCAAAATGAAAAGGCAAGAGTAAGATGGAGAAAGTTACAATATAAGACTCACAGAAATATGCATCAAACAATGAGCATAATTATCAGAACCAATAACAACGGAATCCTAAACCTATTCTATCCCTACAAACAATCTCAATAACACAAAGCAGCTTTAACTCCTCTAAAAAGGTAAGGCTCACAATATGTAACATTAAACAAAGTGTAAATAAATAAACAAACAAAAACACTAATGTAAAGCAAATAAAACAATGTCAAAATCTATGTGACTGTACATGTGTCAAATTTTATATTGATGCCAAATCCTACCTATCATTATCCTTTAATCTAAATGCTAATATTCATTCACTAAATCAATTATGTGACCAATTCTCTTCTTCACAAACCCAGTTGTCACAGTGACACAGAAGGATCGCCCGGGGACGCTGATGAGATCTGGTTTATAATGTCATTTTATTAATGGTTGCTGGCATCATTGAATTAATGTCCTAGTTCTCCCTCTATGCCAAGTACCTAAATTTCCATTTCTTTCACCTTCCACCATTAATTTACTTTACCCTTCCCTATATGACTTTATTTGTGCCATGCATCCCTCCAATCCTTATGAACTTTGAGTTTTGACAATGGGGACCATGAACAGCAACAGAAAAGTTATTTCCCAGCAACAGCAACAGAACATCATTTAGATTTTAAAAAGAAAAGGGGAAAAAACTCTGTCCAAATGCTTCTCTCCACATTAAGAAAATCTAGCTAATTCCATCAACAGAACAAGAAAGCATGGTCATATTGATAAGCAGCAGCTACGGCAATGAATATAACAAATAGTTCTAAGGTAATAATATTGGTGCCATTGAAATGAGAATAGTCAGAGTAACATCATAAATACCTTTTTTCTATATCTTGAGGTACCAAGATGTTTTGAGGCTCCAAGATGTTTGGACAGGATGAGCTAAAAGCAGATGCAAACAATGAAGGAAGAAATTTCTTGTCGGACAATATGAATGTTTTTTGCTGATCCATCAATGCCAAAACATCACCCAAAAAATGGATCCATGTTGCATTGTTACCTGTTCTTACCAATTTAGAAACTTATAAAGTACAAAGGTAAAATTAATTAGGCATTGAGGGCTACATCAAATTATTCTGACAATAGAGTACCATTTTTCTTGCCAGAACGCTCAACATGGCACCACAATGTACGCAACGAATCAATACAGCTCATGGCAGCAACCCTTATAGACTGGAAGAAAATTAAAAAAAAAATGCAAAGAAATCATTGGAGCTGACGACATCTTATCAAAAATAAAGATAACGGCAACAGAAGTGACAGAGGATATACCACCAAGAAAACCATTTGTCAACAATTATAAATTGGCAGTGTGCAGAAAAGGACAAAAATATACACAACGTCAGAGAGTAAAACTAACAAAGAACCATACCTGATTATCACTTGCAAATGGAACAAGAACAGAAGGAAATTCAGCTAAAAGTTCAATTTGCCATTTATCTTGTGACAGGCTACAAAGAAATGCATAGCATTGAAGACTTTCAACCTGGACTGCAGCAGTAACCCCTGTAGAATGAAAGATTCAACCAAAAAATATGCCAATTGAACTTTATCTGACTTCTGATTCTGAACCAAAAATGTTAACTATAGAATACCAAAACAATTTGTAAATATCAATTCAAAAGGAACACAACATTAGCCAAGTAAAAATATAATAAGTGTAGAGCACCTTCCTCTGTGAAAAACTTAGATAAGAGGCGGGGAGGTGATATTCTGCACTGTGCTGCTAAGTAATGGAGGTGTTTGCGGAATATATGCTTCAATTTAGAGGAGGCAAAAAATACAAACAGATCCCTTATCTTGTTGACCCACTTATCATCATCATGCTGCATTTTGTAAAAGTTTAATATCCAACAAATGTTGAAGGTGAGAATCTAACAACAAATTCCATGAAAGGAAAGCAGGTACATTAGATAATTGATAAAAGTATTACAAATAGTAAAGGAATTACTAACAAGCAGAATGTCCGAAGGTAGTACTGATATTAGTTGTGCTAGCCTCCAAAATATGCAAATCATAACCTTCACATTTAGATGTCTCAGCTTGACATACAAAAGCTCATTAAAGAATGCACTGCAATCCCAGTCTAACACTTCAGACTTGAACTGCAAAACAACCCGAATTCCCAACAATCAAAACAGAAGTAAAAAATTAGCTTCTCATTACAAAAAAAGTAAAAAAAAAATAATGAAATGAAAGCAACAATATGCTAGTAAATCATTTGTACCTCATCCAATGAGGCATCACCAGCTATCACTGATGTTTCCCACTCAGCCTTTAGAATAGGAAATACACATTCGAATAGTGTATAAATGTCTTCATCTTTGATCAAAAGAAAAAAGACAATATTTAGCATTCCTTAATCCCATCTTATGAAAAAAAAATTATAAAGAAATCTAATACAGAAAAAGAGAAAAGTACAACTAGGGTAAGTAAGATATACTTCAAACATTTATTTCTAGTTTATTTGTTTAAACATTACCTTTGTTAGCCATTATACGTTATAAGATATTTATGTATTAGTTATGAACTATTTCTGAAAAATATTAAAATGGAATTCAAAAAGAGAAGGGGTAAACAAACCTTTTGGTTTTGTCAAAAGAGACTGCAAAAGAACAAAAAAAAAGAGTGTCTTTGACAACTCCAAATCACTGCAGCTTCCAACAAACCAAGCAATATGCTCTTTGGGGTGGACCATGAAATTCTTAGCCATGTTATCAATAGTCTTCAAGTTAATTGAAGATAAACTTCCAGGTATCAATGTCTGCAATTTTACTTCAAGAGTCACTAAAGTAAAAGATGATTGATGATTTCATATGACAAACATATTCATGAGTGCTTGTGATTACTATTAACAATTTAGAAATATTATCAAACCAAAAATGTCTTTGAGAAAACCCACACCACAAGTACTACTAGTAAGTAGTAACATATCATGTTCATGTACAAGACTAGTCATGGTCCAATTGGGTTATTCCCACCATAGTATCTGTAAAAAATGTGCATTTCAATTTTCAAAGTTTTGCTTTTCCAAAGGAGACAGGACCTTATGCTTGATTCATATCTTCAGTTCACCTTGGCAAATTCTTTATAGGATCTTGGGTTTGACAAACTTGCCTTTTTGAGCAACAGAATTAAATTTCTTCATACTGTAATTGTACATTAAAAACAAATTTGAAAGTAGATATTTACCCCTTCTCCAAAAGAAGACACGACAATATTCTGATAAAGTGGCCAGTTTATTTTGTTGACTAGTCCCAGAGCCTTTAAATTCAAGCTCTGTGTCTGTGCATAACAAAATAAGTGGTTATTTGATAATTACCCAAAGAAGGGAAAATCTAAAAGCTATTAAATAAGTACAAGATCAAAATATATTAATTTTCTATCCAAAAAACAAATATTAAATATGAAGTTAGCCATTACCTGTGGTAGAACAAGGAGTAACGGAAAAATCATAGCAGCAACATTCTTCAAGTAATCAGTATGATCACTGAAGTAGGAGATGGCATTCTTTAGACAGGTGACAGCAACTTCACCATTTAGACTATATTTATCAGCTGAACCTAAAAGAAGGGAATGGCGCATAATACATACAGTGAACAAAGACCATAATTTTTTTATTCAATTAGTAAGGAACCAAGCAAAGACCATTTGTTTAAAGAATATCTAAATACAAACATCTCTAGGAAGCCGGATTCATCCTTATCTATGGCTATATCAGAACTGGAATAAGTTTACTTGACAAAGACAGGAAACAACTAGCTGTAACTTAATGAGGACAAATATACTCCAGTAACAGCAGTACAACTGAAATAAGTGTATGAACTGAAGATTATATGCTTATATGTATCTAGTCAACATAAAGTAAAAGCATATTTTGATGAAATAAACATAAAAATGGACCAGACACCCTTCAAAGAGAAAAGGCAAAGAATATAAGTTCAATAGAGCAAATCAATCCCAAAACAGACAGAAGATATAAGCATAAGAATATTTTGAACCATTGGAAAAACATTAAGAAAACAAAGACATTTATAAGACCACATCTGTATTCTGCACATAACCCCACCACCCCCTAACAGTAATCAATCAGTATCCATCAAGAATACATTCAGAGAACAAAGTCCTTGTCCCAGTTTATGGAAAAATTGATGCTTGCATGTAGTGCTTCAATATAACACACAAACAATAAAGATTGTATCTACCTAATTACTTTAATATATCACGAATTACCTGACAGCAGTTTGTCAGTGCATCTTCTTAGCACATTCTGTAGTGCATCAAGAAGCTTAGAAGAATCTATTACATTTGGCAAGCCATCAACACGTAAAGCTGCTTGAACAACTGTTAGATCTTTATCATCAAGCTGTCTTAATATGTCGTCTTGGATGTTTATAAGATTCTGATCAACAAGATGTGTTTTGGGATTAGTTAAAGGTTGAAGACTATGAATATGGCAAAACAGTAATAACACATCCTAGCAAGAACTTTGATCATATTATAAAGATTTCCCTAAGTCAACATGAAATCAACTCATAATTTCGCACAAAAATAGCATAAACCACAATGATGATCAATTAATTTACGGCTTATAAATATAACTAATTATAGCATACCAAGTACTAATTAATGCTACCTAAATAATGGTACCATTGGTACTGTGTACTTCTTACTAGCAATTGGTGTTTGTGTTTGACAACGAAGCATGATACAATAATTTTTTATAGCATTTTCCACCATCACACTTTCTTTTGGACAGATTTGTGCCCTTGGGTTCATTGTGGGTCAAGGCTCAGCTTACAGAAGGGTTTCCCTTTTGAGTTTTGACTGTGTTGTAAAGATATGGGTTTAATCTTGAGTTGTATAATCTTCACATTTTGCTAAGCCTTTTTTACCTGGCTCAGTTCAAATGACTTTAAGGTGACTTTTGAGGGATATATATTCCTCCCACCTTGTACAACTACTCTTTCTAATGAAGTTCTCTAACAAAAATCAATTATTCACTCTCTCACCAACAATGTGTAGAATCAGTGGCCTTAACAAATTAGATTACAAATGTACCTCAGTTCAAATCATTCAAAATGGAACTTAAATGTATCAAAAAATATTTTCAAATAAAATTAGTTTGACAGCAAAATTTTGTAATGCAACCAATTCCTAAAAATAAAAATATAAAATTAGAGAGAAGTAATATGCCGTCACCATCAGAAATTACACGCAATTGATTTACACCATTGTAAATCACACTTACTCTTACATCACTGTGAAATGTAATTTTTGCCAATCCAACAATTGAATAATAATTATATATTACACAAAATTATTTATGTCAAATCTTGTAAAATATGAACAACATCAACATCAACAACACCTTTAACCCAAGTTAATTAGAGTCGGTGGTAGATGAACCCAATGATAGATCTAAATAAGACAAAAAAATATGAACAACAATAAGAATAAAATTGAATAGGTTTTATTATTATATATTTCAGAAGTATATATAACATTAGTTTTGATGAACTGAATGATGTATAAAAAAAAATGAATTAATCTAAAATTTTGTATATATGATCTATATGATAGGAACTTTTAATCCAACAATGGGTATCGAGATAAAATTATCCAGTAAAAATTTACTGAATGATGTAAGAGTGGGTGTAACTTATATCAAACAATTCCTCATTGAGTATGTGTGTGTGTGCAAAACATAAAACACATCAAGCAAAAATTTAATACTTCTGTCACCCAAAAAGAGAAACATCAAAGCTGTTCTTCAACCAGTGTCATAAACGAAAAATAAAAATTGAAGGAAACATACAGCTTTGGGAGGACAGGTATATAAAGGAAATAAACCACATCAAGCAAGAAGTTTCAACTTTTTCCAACCAAAAGGGGCACATCAAGGATGTTCTTCAAACATTGTCATAAACAAAAAAAACAAATTAATGGAAACATGAGGTTTTGGGAGGACAGGAAGATTAGCAGAGCATATATACCTCTAAACCAACTGCCTTGGTTTTCAGGATAACAGAATTATTTAAATCAAGCAGCGTAGCACGTCGAACATCAGCCTAGAGCACCATATCAAATACAAATTGTGAAGATCTTACACAGGAGAATACACACTTTTACATTTACATACACCTAATAATCAAGACTAGGTCAATGGATGATACCTTTGGATGATACAGGCCCAACCAAACATATGAGTCTGAAATATCAAGTGACGAATCCAAATTCCCATCCAACATCTTACATAACACCTTATACAATGAATCATCTTTCTTAGAACGTGCTTTGTTATCCTGTCGAACATGTTCAAAGTTCAACCATCACATACTATCTGACAATGCATGACAACAACAAAAAAACAGACAATTCATCAGCATACCTGAAGGAAATGATGAGCTGCACCTCGTAATTCCGAAGGGTATTTTGTATTGACGACAAACAGAATCTTTTTTGCCCACCCAGCTAATCAACATTTGACAAACCAATGTTATGAGAATAAAAAGCTAGGCAACAAATGATAACTGACTAGTTGCAGACTTCCAGTAAGAAAAGATAATAAAGGCATACCATACGGAGCTAAATGATTAAAAAAACACACCATAAGAAAAGAAAAGAAAATTATTCAGGAGCAAAACATGACAATAATAATCTGCACAGAAATCAGTTCTAACTATTTATACAGCTGTACAAACATTTTATTACGTAAGTAATATTGATACAGAAAACAAATCACTTCTATGTAGACCACTTTTAATATCATGCATCTATTGCATTATATGTTTGGAAAGGTCTGTGTTGGGTTAATAATTTCCCTATAAGCTGCCAAAAAAATTTCTTCGCATCCAACATAAGTAATATGAACCCAAAAGTACTATCAAACTTCATGGTGAAAGAAATTTCCCAATAACTTAAAATGCATCCATGGTCATTGCTTTCAGAATTCAGAA
The DNA here is from genome assembly GCA_007407185.1 of Glycine tomentella. NCBI lineage: Eukaryota > Viridiplantae > Streptophyta > Magnoliopsida > Fabales > Fabaceae > Glycine > Glycine tomentella. The sequence goes on along the minus strand of PYAF01004260.1, from coordinate 11,175 downwards.
GAACACTTTCACAAAGGTATGCAAACAATTTTTTTACAGAAGCTTAGATGTGATTTCTCAATCACCAAATGAGATTTTCATTAAATATTATTTTCTTTAGATATTTATTGATTCACTCTTGGTATGGATTATTTTCCAAAATGGGAGGTTTGATAGCCAGAGGCTGTTTGATGACGCCCTTTTCTTTTGTTGGTGGTGGTGTAAGAATTTGGATAAAGGCTCTTACTTGCCGTTTCATGTATGGTCATCTAATACTAGGGATATGTTTTGTGTATAGGGTAGGTTATTATCCTACTGATATGGGGGGTTTAGTCCATCCTCGCTAT
>PYAF01004260.1:0-10749 GCA_007407185.1 Glycine tomentella | reverse complement strand
GGAGGTTTGATAGCCAGAGGCTGTTTGATGACGCCCTTTTCTTTTGTTGGTGGTGGTGTAAGAATTTGGATAAAGGCTCTTACTTGCCGTTTCATGTATGGTCATCTAATACTAGGGATATGTTTTGTGTATAGGGTAGGTTATTATCCTACTGATATGGGGGGTTTAGTCCATCCTCGCTATGGCATTCTAATTCATGTCTCCTATGTATTAGGCAGCCATAGCTATGGTTTTTGATAGCATGGACTTGATTTGTTATTATTCTTGTATCTTTTACCCTTATATTAATATTATACTTTATCTTTGCCGATCAAAAAAAAAAAAAAGCACAACAGGATATATAATTTGGGGTACAGGATAGTGCTCAGCTTTCAACAATTCAGAATCAGAATACACACCTGACACGGAAGAAGTTGAGTCACAAACTTTTTGTGATAATTTCACACAAGTTGAAAGGATCTTGGTGACCACGTGATAAACAAGACCATTTATGGGGACTTTTTCTATTAAAGATAGCAAAGTCCGCTGACAGTATTCATCAGAAGAACTGCAAATGTGTTATTGTTATAATCAGCACAAAACACAAGCTTCTATAAGATATGACTTAAAGCATATATCTCCTGAAAGACAATCATAGAAAGCACACCTGCAGTCAATCAGGGAGTCCAAAAGCACAAGGAGAAACTTTTCAATATTGAACTCCTTAGATAATTCTAATAAAACCCCTGCCAGGTCCCTATATAGAAAAGGGATTTAATAAAATCATAAATATAGATAAAGAAATGACAACAGTCAAAGCACAGTGATTATGCATAAGTTGAGCAGTTCGAGGAAGACTACCTTATTTCCTTTAATATCTCCAGGGCCTTCATTGGGAGTATTTCAACATTTTGGGACTAAAAAAATTCCAACAGAACAAATTAAAATGAAAATATAGCCAGGTTCAGAAATAGATATTGCACAATGAAAGGAAATTGGATGAAATACCATTTACCCCATCCCCCCACCCCCCAAAAAAAAGAGGATTGATACCTCCATTTAAACCATTACCATAGACTTTAATACCTCCATTTAAACCATAGACAAGCACACAGGATTACACTAGTACCTGAACAAGACTAATTAAGGTAATAAGGGACAATCGAAACCAATGGAGATCTGTCAACTCTGTAGCCTCCTGACAAGCAACCTCAGCAACCAAACGTATCAAACTATTCAAAAGTTTAGGAGCTAATGCAGTTTTGTTTCCAAGCAAGCCAATGATCATCAAAGAACCAGCCTGCATAATATAGAAAACAAAAAAGTAAGCAAAAGAAAGTAAGCTTCCAGCTGCTAATTATAAATCAGGACAATTTGACCAAAAAAAAGGCAGGAGAGGGTGGCAAGAAACATAGCTCAAATACATGAGTATACATTTTTTTTTTATCAGCAAAGATAATATATATATAGATAGATAGATAGATAGAGATACAGTACAAGAAGTACTGCATAGCATACATCCTAGCAAGAACAAAAGTAGAACCTAGGTGGCTTAAAACATGAAAAAGCATGAAAAAAAGCCAACTGAGTTCTGACTTAAGACTATAAGACTAGGTCACTGAACGAAATAAAATACATCTTAAGCCCCCCCCCCCCCCCCTGGATTACAAAAGCCTCCCCCAAATTGGTAGACCAGAAATGGAAAGGAAAATTAAAACCATCCTCCAAATTTTTTAGCCAAGACCAGCATATAAATAGCGCATCGTCCATCAATTTATGCCTATTGAAACTCTCATTTTGGAAAATGATTTTGTTCCTATGACACCAAATGGTCCAGGTCAAAGCTATCCACCAAATCTGCCATCTCATCAATCTGAATCCAATATAGCAGTAGAACAAGTGTTGAGTGAAGTGATCTTTCGGGGTTACGGAAGATACACCTACTATATTTATTCACAACATGAGTATACATAATATGTGTAAAATATTTTATCATATCCTATGGAGCGGAATGTTATCCAGCATATAGGCAACATGAGCACAAAATAGGGATAGTAGAAATGAAGATGTTAAGGTGGATGTGTGGGTATAAGAGGATGGATAAGATAAGAAATGAGGATATTCGACAAAAGGTAGAAGTAGTTCCGATGTGTGAAAAGATGAGGGAGCATAGATTGAGATGGTCTGGACACGTTATGAAACGACCACTAGATGCTCCCGTTAGAACAAGAGTTTGACACAAAGAGAGGTAGATTTCGACCGAAACTTACATGGAAAAAGGTAGTTAAACAAGACTTAATAGAGTAGGATATAGATTGGCGGACGGTGTGTCTTAGGACGGAGTGGAGAAAAGCTATAAGCTTGGTGAAGGGGTAAACCCATTAGTATTTTTATGTTCCAGTTGTTTCCTTTTTTTTAGTTCTTTTCCTCTTCATTTTCCTCTCCTCCTTTCACCCTTCTTTTATTTTAGTTTATTTTTCTTTTATTTTTTCTTATTTTCCCTTACTCTTTCAATCTCTCTTTCTCTTTCTTTGTCTTATTTTCGATCTATCATTGGTTTTGTCTACCACCGACCCCAATTAACTAGGGTTAAAGGTGCTGTTGATGTTGATTTTATCATATCCTATCTTAGATTATGTTTTAGGATTAGTTTCCTATACTTCCATTATCTCTTAGGATTGCTCTATGATTAATATAAATCCGGGTTAGTGCTTCCTATTTCATGAATATACCATCCATGACATTGCAATTCATCGTAATAATCAGTAGAATGTCATTCAAAGTTCCTATTCTCTTCTTTACTTCCCTGTATACCTAAATCCCATATTTCAACAGATCAAATAAGCACCAAAAGTAAGGTAACACAGACATATAATTATATTTTATGATTGTACTAACATATATTTCCCTCAACTTGAGTGTTATAGAAACAGACGGTTATGGTCTTGGTTTGGTGCTCAGTGCAGGTTTATTTTAAGGGAGTCTCCAACACAATTACAAATATAGAGAGCAATTGGAAGGATCTTTTATATTGGTGAATTACTTTCATTTGTGATTTTAACGAAAAAATGAGGGATATCGAAAACTATTTAGCACTCAATCTGTATCACAGCCTAACCATGAAAACAGGAAAATTCATGACTGGAAAGATTAAAGCCAACTCATTTTTCACAAATAAAAAATCTCCTTGCCCAATAAAGAAAAAAGAATACTAAAGCTATAACAAAACAGCAATATCCAAGCTTACTCCAACTAGGCAGGGTAAGCTACAATATTCTTGTATAATATGTTACCATATTCTCTTCTTTGCAAAGGATCAGATGCAAAATAAAGCAATCAATTGCTTGAACAAAACATACATTATGACATGAGCTAGTCCGAGCATATTCTACATTTATGGAAACAAATTATAAAGAAAGTAGAAACTATCTTAACAATAAACATAGCAACAGTGAATAACATTTGTTAACAAAATGGTTTAGGCCAACTTGTACCACATAAAAATGCTTCATTACTTTTCCTATTTGTGATGAATAATATTGCACTAGCAGATATTGTAGAGCAAAAGAGCAAATTCATTTCACAGTGTACCATTTGAAGGCAATTACATCACCTACTAATGATAAGGTAATCACAAAAATATTACAATATAATCTCCAACTATAATCAATTTTAAATTTTAATACATGGAAAATAATTTCCTAGGAAGCTAACCTTGTGATCTGAAACCCCCTTAATGCCAGGCTGAAGACTCACAAAAGGAAGTATCCTCTTTACGAGATCATCATCAACGGTCACAACAGTACCCAAAACTTCAACGAAAACAGCAGTACAAAAGCAAATTGCAGGCATTGAAGGTCGACATTTTTTTGACGGAGATGCCTGTAACCAAATCCTTAGCCACCTAATTATTTGATTCCACTAGAGAACTTCCAAATTCACAACTAAACACGAAACAATTACTCACATAGTTACATAGAGCGTCTAATATGCCCTTATCACGGATGCACTGCTGCACTATGACCATTCTAGGTAGCCGTGCACCAGAGGCTTTCACACCATCAAGAAACCCCCATTTAGTATTCCTTTATAGAAATTAACAGAAATATCAGAAGCCTCTCCAATCAGTACTAGTCTACAATCTACATCACAACCACACCAAAAACACATAATATTGATAATAATATATTTCTAACCTTGTATCGAGTATCTGTACTATTCGAACAAATTCAGGCTCGTCGTGGTACGGCAAAGTACACAAAATCAAGTCCTCATTGTTGTATACATGAATCCTGAAACTCAAAACAAACCCCATCAAAAATCACAAAAAAAGGTAAACGAGGCAGAGGCAAAATGTGATTATCAACACAACACCCCTAGGAAGAAAACAATTAATAACACATTGTTGAATTATTGAAATCAAATAAACAGCTCACTTGTGTCTACGTATCAAGTACTCGAGCGTTTGAAGAGCAGCGGTATGAAGAAAATATCCAGAAAGTAGTCTCAAGTATGAAGCAATGGAGACGTTAAGTTGATTGTTCTGTTCTATTCCCATTAACTCTCTATCCAACTCTATACTTCTGTGGCTAAACAAATCGCTCTTATAGTTCCTGAACCGTTCATCCATGCCAATAAGAATCTCTAAGCCTGGAATAATGCATCACATAAGAAAAGAAAAAAATCAATACAAAAATAGAATATAAAGTAGCAACACACTTCATAATGCTCCATACAATCACTGTGAAACTTAATTCGGTAAACTGAATTGCTTAGTTGCATACTATGTTGAAAAGAGCGAAAGTAAAAAGTCGAGAAGATAGACCTCGAAGAGCTTCGGTGAAAATAGTTTCGGTGCTGATGTCAGCGGCTTTTTTGGGATCGTACAAGATGGAAGGGCGAGTGTATGGCCTCTTGAGAGGATCAGAATCGGTTTTGGCGAAGGATTTGATAGCTTCTAACTGCGAGGCTATGGAGGAGGCCATTGCTGGGGTTTCGCACCAAAACGAAGGTTCAACGATTTTGGTTTCAGTTTTGGTTCTTCTGCTTAATCTTCTTCTTCTTCTTCTTCTCTGCAGAAGACCTTCAAAGTGAACACTGTGAGAGAACGAGGTGTTATATTGATTTACGGCTTTCGCGCTGAGCTGCTTGTAGGGCTTAGTTAGGGCTTATGTGTTTTCAACCGCCAATGTTCCCTTCCTAAGCGACGTCGTTCCTCTCTCTCTTTGATAAAGCCAATATAAATAATGCAATCCCCTATAACTATCATTTTTATCTACATGAAAAAATACTTGTGTTTTTTTATTTTTTATTTATCTATAATTTATTTATAACTATTAATAAAGATAATTAATTCATTTTGTATATCCATTTTTTTATAATTTATCTATAAATTACTTTTAAAATCACACAATCACAAATAATTATAATCTAATAATATTTTAACATAATTTTTATTATAATTACAATGTTATTATATTTAATGCAGTATTTCATTTTTATATATAATTAAAATCAAATTATTTAAATACTGTCCTATGTTGATTGAATGAAGATAAAATAAAAATAATGATATATATACTAAATATTATCCATGCGATGCGATGCACAGGATTGCATGAGTAAATTTACTGGGAAATTTTTTTAGATTATATAAAAAAAACTTATTAAAATTTTATTAACTTTTATATTCTTAAAAAATCAATTCACTTGTCTATAATATATAACTTATTTATTAATTATAAATAAAAAAAAGATAATTGGATGTGATTAGTTTTGAATAAAACTGTAAAATAAATTATTGATAATATTACTCTTCTATAGTCAAAGAAGTTTATCTCCAAAATCAAAAAAGTTTGTTTAAACAAAAAAATTTGTTGTGTTGTTTGTTTAAAAAAATCAATCCACCTAACAAAGTTCAAATCAAAATTATAATAAAATTGTTTTTATTAAAAAAAAAACTCAGATTTGTGGGGTAATACTTTTTATTATTTCATTTTTTAACTTAATAGTAAAAAATATAAAATTGCTTTTATTAGAATTAATTTGACAATACAACATTTTAGTTTACTCTCTGATGTTCAATTAACCTCTAAATATACTTTTTCTTTAAACAAAACGACCATTCTTGAAGAAAAACAACCACTTCACAAATAGTTTGTCGCACATGAGAAATCTTGATTATATTAGAATTATATTCAATAATTTGAAATGCATATTAAAGAATAATAAATGAATAACTCTTTAATTCTTAAAAATGAATGATTAAATTAATTAAAATAATTATAATCATTAAAAAAAAACTAAACACCAGGACCATGTGGCAACTCCTTTTTTTTATTAAATGCAATCAATTTTATTTGTATTTACCCATCAGTAAACAAAAGAACAATGCGTGCAACAATGTAAAAATGGTTGAAGAGAAAGAATATATATTGATTGTAATTATCCTAATTAAATTAAAACAATATGATTAATTTAAAATAATATTAATTACCTCAATTAACATGTTAATCATAATTATCTCAATTATCGTTTATTTCACATCAATAAAAAGAATTGAGACAATCAATCACACATTTCATATCATGAATTTGGCTCATCAAATAATATTAGTCTTTAATATGGGTTTTGGACCTTTTGGTCATATAATTTATATAACATTTTGTTTGAAAATGTCAAAAAATGATTTTATACATTTTTAACAATGTAATTTTATTTAAGAATATTAAAATAAAAATACTGGTAAGATATTATCTTTTAAAATATTAATGAATTAATTTGCTGTACAATATTAACTTGTTATATTTTCAAAGTTTTTAGCAACTTAGAAGAATTTTATTATGATACGTATAATATGTTAAGAATAATACATAATATATATATATATATTGATTAAATGTCTATATTAATTGATTAATAGACATGAATTAAAAATATTTTTCCTTTTTATCAAAATTTTAAACTTAAAAAAATGGAATATATTTTAATAAGTGTTTGACACGTGTGCAGATACACACAATTAAAAATTATGTTTTATATAATATATGATTGATGATGATTGATTGATAAACATTAATTTAAAATATTATAATTAATTAAGATACAAATATTTAATTATAGTAAATTCATAACCGTGTAACTCATTAGTTGAGTTTTATTTTATAACTTTTCTTCTATCATTTACCGTAATTTTTTTAATTTGATTTTTTCAACTTCTTTATGTACTTTTTTAATTGTGTAAGTTTTGGTGTAATGACTTTTTTTATATTCTTTTTTTCTATTTTTTCGTTAAATTCATATTTTAAATGAAAATTCACACATTACTTTCTTTCTCTTTCATTTTTTTTCTCTACTACGTGATAACTTTTAATTTTGATTATGTTACAAACACTAATGATTCTTTTTTTTTTCTAACACTTCCATTTTGTTTCACCAAATATTCATTATAGTTCTTTTTTTTTTTTGGTCATCTTTTTCCTAACTTTATTTGTTTCAGGTGAAATAATAAAGGCAAAAATGAAGAATATTAATGAAACAATAATATAATGAATTTCATCAATTTGTTTAAAGACGGCTGAGAAGAAAAAAGTTACAAATCCCTGCACCCCACCTAAGATGATTTCTCCTTTCACTATCCATGATTTGAAACAAAATTAAATACAACAAGCTCTTTGTTTTATCTTTGTCTTGCTTGATTGTTAAAAAGATAACAATGTAACTGTAAAATTAATTTATCAACAAGTTTTATTATTGATCCAACAACTTCACATCAATGCACATAGTTTTATTTTATACTTCTATGCTAATAAAGAGCATGACGACTATTGTGCAAACATTTATGTGAAAAAAACTAATGAATACTATTGGATAAAAATTAAAAATAATAAATAATTATGATTAAAATCTATACAAGATTAAAACTTTAAATAAAAAATTTAATATACCATAAGATTTCGACAAGATTAACTAAACAATAAATAAATTTATAAAGATCTCAATTATCACTTTTTAAAATATATCAATTAATTCATTATCATCATGATTATCGCTGTCATCATCATGACCACTTTTGTAGCTATTACTATAGTTGCCACAACTATCACCACCATCATCAACCACCACCACTGTTGTCAATCATCACCACCTTTGTCATCTTGGTCTTTATTGTCATTGATGTCACCACCATGACCACCGTTGTAGCTACCATCACCTCCGTGATCGATGGCGGTGATGGTGACAACAACGGCGACAGTCGTCATGGCCAAACAAGTGACGATAGTGGTAGTGGTGACAACAATGATAGTGATGATGCTTACAGAGATGATGACAATCATAATAATGATGATAATTAATAATAATTAAGATATTTTATGACATTATTTGGTTGATAAATCTTTTAGAGATTTAATGATTATATTATATTTTTATTTTTATTTTAAATATTTGAATCTCAACTATATATTTTTTAAAGTATAATATACTGATTATTATTAATTATTTTCGTGTTTTCAAATAAGAAAATATTCTTACATGAGTCGTATTCTACTAATATATATTTTTTCGCAATCACATGACTTCTCCATTTTATTTTAATTGTATTTTTAGTTTCAAGAAATTGTGTTAAAATGTAGAAAAATTAATGTGTAAACTCAAGTTTTAATTGTGTTTATTATTGAATATTATGAATAAAAATACACAATATTTTTTTATGAGTTGTGGAGAGTAGGTGATACTAATATATATGTTTTTTTTAAATGTGTTATACTCAAATTATTTTTAAGATTTTTTTCCGTTGCTTTTCCTTGGTGAAAAGTTTTGATATTTTATTTATTTATCAGGCATTATTTTGATGAATATTTTTTGTTTGTGATTTTAATTAAGATTTTTTTACAATTTATGAAAAATTTCATGATATTTAAAAATATATAAATTTCGACCAAATCTTTTTAGAATGAATTTTGAATGAATTTTATAAGATTTTTTTTAGTAAAAATACAAATACCACATTCATTAAATAATTTCACTCATATTTTTAAGACTTTTTAGTAGTTTTTGTTTGTGGATTATCAAACTATTTTCTATATCGCATAATATTTTTCTTTATTCATTAAAGATAATGGATATTCATAATTTTTTTCATAAAAGGTGTTATTGTAACTATAAAGAATTTTCAATTGAATTAATGGACAAATTTTCTTCCTCTATTCAATGAAGACAATATAGACATTCATAAATTATTTTTTAAAAAAAATGTCACTATAAAGATGATTTTTCAATTGGATTAATAAATAAATCTTCATCTTCAGTATTATCAATTAACAAATACCGTAAATTTGAATTTATTATTTAAATTCAAGAGCATGAACAAGAAGTTGCCGATGCATTGAGGCTTAATAAATACAAGAAGAAACATTATATAGGAAGTCACTTTTTAAAGGGATTATATATAAGAAGATACGGAATTAGAATCAATTAACTATTAAAATATTTTATTTTTTTTGTTTTAGTTTTCTTTATGTAAATTTTATCATTTATTTGTTGATTCTTATAATCTTATAATGTTTTTTTTTGTGTAAATTTTATCATTTATGTATTATATTCTTTGTTGATTCTTATAATCTTAAATGTTTTCTAAGGTTTTATAGAATTTTAAAAATTTTAAAAATCTATAAAATATTCTCAGTTTTTTTGAATTGATATGTTACAAATTATTAAAATTACATCCTACAAAATTTTAATCATAAAAACTTTAAAGTCTTCTAAAATCCATACGTAAAATTATGAAAGCCTGGTTTGGTTTTATCTACGAAGCAAAGCAAAAAAAGTCCAACGAGGATGGTCGATGGTAGAAAGAAAGATTGAAGCGTGATAATGCTTTGTCGAGATGCATCAATAACAATTTTACTAAGTTAATTCTGTAGCACAAAGTTAACCTAGGTCGATTCAGAGACACGCTCAATATAGTTCTAGCTTCAAATCATTGGTAATAATAAGGGGAGATTTTGACAAACAGTTGGTATGCGTAAAGTAAAACATTCAAGAACACAAACTAAAATTAAAGAATAATGTAAAAATTAACAAGAATATCAAGGAGTAAAGTAAAACAAATTAAAAAGCATCAATCCAATTCACCAACTTAAACTATTCGAATCATCACCATTCCCATAAATTGATTCTATCATTAACATTCATTCAATCTCAATAGAAGCAGTTCAATCGATCCTACTCCTAAATTGATTGAAACCACAACCCTAACTGAAACATCATTCAATTAATCTTGTGATTATCATTTGAAATTAAGACATGAATCCATAATCCTAATTTACTTTCAATCCTAAATGCATTCATAATCATGAAAACATAATAGAAATTGAAGAAGAAGGTGAACATTCAAGTAGAATTCGAAATACCGAACCGGAACTCCAATTCTTCTCTTGCTTGAGATGGATCCTTGGATTGATTGATGATTTAGCCTCCCATGATCATCACCATGGAAAGCCCCATGAAATGAGTGCAGTAAAATAAAAGGATAGCAAGATGACAATGAAGAAGATGAAGAACAATGAAGAATGATGTGTTGCAAACACATCTTAAATATAGCATTAGTTTAGGTTATATTTAGAGTAAATAATTAGAAAATAGTATTAGAATTAGGCATATTTAGTATATTATGATTTCTAAAGCATTTTAATACCAATTAAGTGTTTGCAGGCCAAAACAAGGGAAATTCAGAGCAATTAAAGGAGAAAACAGTGACTGGAACCTCAC
>PYAF01004259.1:716876-739875 GCA_007407185.1 Glycine tomentella | reverse complement strand
TGTCAAAATTATTGATTTCTTTTTTCTTTTTTTTCTTTGGTAAAGGTAAACACTATTGTTTACTTGTTCTTTGTACTTTAAATTTTTATGTTTTCATAATTCAAGAATAGAGTTATTTGAAATTAATGATATGTTTAGTCTTTGTTTTGGTACAATAAGATATATTTAGTGAAAATAGCTTATATGTTTGTTAGAGGTTAATATCAAAAACAAACTAAAAGTGAAAATAAATTTTAACTAAAAGTTATTGAGATATTTTATTAAATTAGAAAATTTATTATTAAAAGAATTGTTAGAAATTTTCTAATTGTTAAACTAAATTATAAATAAAAATATATATAAAAGGATATACAAAATATTATCAATTTTTTAGGTAAAATGATTGTCGCTTACTAAATGGAAAAGTGTTTCATTACACAAAAAATGGAAAAATATTTGGATTTGCTTTATTAACATAGTTTTTGTCCATAACAAAAAATTATTAGTACAAGCTTTGAAGGGTCCTTACTAATAATATGGTGGTGTGTATATGTCTGTGTGAATATTAGTATATAGACTATTGAAGGTGTATACTAAGAATATGATATGTGTATGTGTGTGTTTTGACATAATTTCTAAGTTAAGACCCTAAGTTTTTGTTAATATTATTAATGAAAAAGGTTAATGTAATTTTGATTTCTTTATTTTGTTTAATTTGTAATTTTTGTCCTTTTTATTTTAAAACAAAGATGTTTGGTCCTTTTGTTTTTAAGAAAATCCAGGATTTTAGTCCACATATTTAAAAATAGAAACATTTGGTCTTTCTATTTTAGAAAATTCACAATTTTAATTCCCATATTTTTAAAAATATGCAATTTTGGTTCAATATTAAATTTTATCTACGTTTTATTTCTTTTATTTCTTATATTATAATTAATTAAATTATCTTTTTTGATACCTTAAATGAATATATTAGCTTTAAGATTCAACTGGATCAAAATAAAAGAAATAAAATGTAGGTAAATTGAGAATTTGACTAAAATTATAAATTTTATAAATAGGAAGACCAACTATCTCTATTTTGCAATAGAGGACTAAAATCACAATTTTTTTTTTTTAAAATAGGAGGACCAAATATTTTTATTTTAAAATGCAGGGACCAAAGTTGTGGATTGAACAAAATATGAGGATCAAAATTTCATTTAAGCCTAAAGAAAATTAATCCAATATGTTAAAACATTAATAAATGGAAATTGTTTTTAGTTACATGCTTATATGATTTTTTTTAAAATATAAAATCAAATTTTTTTATAGAAGAAGTGCATTTTTTAATAATTAGTTTTAAGTTTTCTTAATTAATTTTGAATCGTTCTTATTTTATGTTCAGAGATAAAGAAAAATAAAGTATTTCTGATTTTCACAACAAAACATAAAATGTGCAATAACAAAAACATGAAAGTATTTTCCTAGTATAGAAGTGGAACTATTCAAGGAGCGAGAATGATATATAACAACCACCATTTTACCATTTAAATATCATCATTTCATGGATTTTATTAGTTAAAGTTTTTGTGCATATTTAATCATCATCTTTTACAATTTTGTTAGGTCTAGACAACTACTTTTTATATCAACCTTGAATTTTGATGATTAATAATAAGTATAAATTATTGATGTTTTAATGAGTTTGTAGCAATTGAATATGATCAACGTTATTAAAAAATCTAACTACAATCTACATGTATCATCCACACTCAAAGAGGATAATGCTCTGTTAAATATTAACTAGCATCTAACGCGCTAAAATCAAGAGCGTCCATTTATGATAAAAACTAGAGTTATGCATTGTATATTGTTACCACATGCGTCCAATCACTATGACACTTGTACACTCATTTAATACGATCAACACAGTCTGAAAAGACTGTGATAGCCAAAACAGAAAGTGCATGTATTCTCTTTCTTTCTTTCTCTCTTTATCTGAATTATTAACATTTGAATTTAAGAAAATGACAAAAATAGAAGAGAATAAAAGGTCTACATGGAATATTCATCATGGGTTACTTTCGACGAGGACAAAGAGCACATGTTATTTGTACTTCTGCGCATATCCTCACAAATCAGCAAATGCCATGTAGCTTCATCTCCCATTGTGAGACAACGGTCTTTTTAAGGGATCGACACCGATTCGGATCTTCCATTGAAGTATATAAAAGGCACTATCTACCCAGAAAGAAGTAGACGAAAACATTACGAGAAAATGAGAATATCTTAGAAGCAAAACTCAATTGAAATCACTTGACAACTGATTTAAAGCTTTCATTTGTTTATCCTTTGCTAAACAAAGTTATCTTGTATTTTAAGCTTTATTTTTTATCCACTCCTTGAGTAATATTGAATACTTGTATTCATTTACACTACTGTTTGTGAAAGCCCGGAAGTGACTAGTGTTAAACACTACTTGAGTTTCTTATATTCAGGGGAGTCTAAGACACTGTGAAGTGGTATAAAAAATATTTGTATAATTAGGAGTGACACGTCAGAATACTTGTTTTTTAGTCAAGTTTTGATTAGTGGAACTCTTTACTATTGTGTAAAGGAGAATTGAACATAACTCATATTGAGTGAATCAATATAAATTAAGTGTTTCTACTTTTCTCCTTAATGGTTTATTAAACATTCTCTTAACACTCTCTGTCATTCTTTTCATACCAAATATTTACTTGAAAAATTGTTTTAAGAACTCTATCTTGTTTGGTCACTAAACGATCAAGCTTGACTTTACTAAAACATGTTTTCTTCTTAAAAACAATAAAAAGTTATTATCTTTGATTAATACATTATTCAACTCATTTTTTAGTGTGATTATTATTATTTGAGTTAACATTAAAGTTTGACTTTAAAGATTTAGTATATGACAATACTGAAAAAAAGATCAATAGTGTAATTTCGCATAAATGATTTGTACATGAATTTTATCTTCTTTAATCCATTTAACATATATAATTTATTTTTCGTCGATATGTCCTATAATTTGTAAAAGAGACAAAAATTACTAATTTACAATATCTAATGACTCAATTTATAGGATTGGAATTTAAGAATTAAAATGGCGTGATACCTTATAGATTAAAAATATAATTTTAAATCTTATTATTATTGAAATAGCGTACGTTTTACAACCAATTGTTAGTTGTTGGATGAAAATTAACAACAACAATAATAATAATAATAATAATAATAATAATAATTAACTTTGATTGCGGTCGGTGAAAGCGCGGGTTTCATAGTGGTGGTGGGAATCAAAATGGTCAAGTCAAATCATGTATAGTTAGTCGTTAGGCTTTCTTATTCAGTGATAATGCTTATAGTCTACCCTTCAACTTAACACAACCTTATCTATCATCAAATACTTCATAATGTAGACCGGGAACAACGCGGTGTTTTAGTTTTGTCGTGACCTCCAATCTCCATCCGTAGCTACATACTCTTTCCTCAACTATGACGTAAGACTTGACGTAAGGCTTGACGTAAGAAAAATTAAGGAAAATATGTGATAGACATATCAAATGTTATCTAATACTTGAAAGAGAAAAAGAAAGAAAAGTATAAATAAAAGGATAAAGTTTATAATTTAATAAAAATAAAAAATGATAATAGAATATTTGAGACATAAGTAATTCATACATCATTACTTAAAATTACAATTATTCTAAATTCTCCTATGCACTTGTATGGAAATTAAATGCATCTTAACTTTCTTGATAAAGTTAGAAAATTCATAGAGAATTTTTTCCAAAATATAATATTATTAAAAATATTTATAAATCTTTGTACTGGATCATCCCACCAATTCTCTTGCTCAATTTATATAATCAGTGTTGACTATTTCTATGTTTTCAAGATATTAAATTGATTTACCTTTTTTATTTAATACTAGTAATTTTTTTTATTAAATATTAAAAATATAATGGAACAAGTGCGCTATACTTTTCTCTGATTCTATTATTTGTTAAAATAATGAGTAAATCTCCTTTAATTCATATAGCTATGAATGATGAGGTATTGAACAGTAAAGATTAAATAGCATAAAAAATATATACAGATTTTTTTTATATATATTTTTCATAAATTGAAGGTTTTTCTTACCATAGAAAATCTTATTCGAGCCAAAGGTCGTTGCTGGAAAAACTGAAGCTTTAGGTTGATAATTAAAGTTAAAATAATTCCATACCAATTATGCGTATAGGATGTAAGTATAAACGCATACATGTAATTCAAAAAACATTTATATTTTATACCAAAAACTATAAAATTATAAAAGGATACGTCATTCCTCCAATCAATAACAATATCGGGGTGTCCCACAGCCCGCCACAAGCATATCTTATTCTGAATACTAAGACTGCCACAGACCACAAGGTTTGTCTATATAAACACCTGAACTTCTTGAATTAATACTCCAATTGATAAAATTTGCTTCTCTCGTCTCATTATTGCTCCAACATAGCCCAGGCTAAAATTTAAGTAGCACTAGCAAGTTAGGTTTAATTTCTGTCTTGTAATTGAGACAATTTATGAAATAACCGCACAATTGATTCAAGATGAAGAAGAGAGTAGCAAGCACCAACACCGAGTCCTCTAAACTTGATCGCAAAACCATTGAAAGGAACCGCAGAATTCACATGAAATCCCTCTGCCATCAGCTTTCTTCTCTTATTCCTCCCAACCTCAAACCTTCCAAATCCAAGGTACATACATAACAACAGTTAACTCTACACCCATATGTTACCAACTGAGGGTGTGTTTGAGAACCCCTTTTGCAACAATGCAAACAGTAGTTTACTCTTTGCAAAGCACAAAAAATTGTTGCTTTTCCGTTGAACAGAAGTTTGAAGGTTTGCAATTGTAAACTAAACACACATTTCCCCTTCCTTCTCCTTCCTTTATCACCAACCGAATCTTATACCCGTAAACCAATGACACATTTTTTTTATTAAATATTAATTTTATTAGTTTTTTTTTTAAAAATATCAGTTAAAGAATTGAAACTCGCGATATTTCTTTCCACTCTTTTCTCTTTATCCTTCTCCAATCACTGAACAAATCTTATATATCCAAATCAAACATACATTTAGTGTATGTTTACATGTTATTTGATAAAATTCAAAACATTTTTACTCGCAAAGCAATAAATTCTTCTTTATTTTGTCTTTGAATTCGAGAATGGACATTGAAATTCCCAAAAGCACATTCCTAACTGTTTGATGAACTTTTATCCAAACATAGATGAAAAAACTAACTAACTAGTTGAATGCTTTCAGTTGATGCTAGGGCAGCAAGACCAGCTGGATCTTGCAGCAAGGTATATAAAACACATGACTGAGAGAATAGAGAAACTGAAGAGGCAAAAGGAGCAAGTGATGTCAAACAATGATGATAGAAAAATGTTCAACGATAATGTTGAATCCAAATTGCCAATAGTTGAGCTGAGAGACTTGGGTTCCGGCATTGAAGTGATGTTGGTGAGTGGGTTGAACAAAACATTCATGTTGTACGAAGTAATTAGTGTGCTCGAGGAAGAAGGTGCTGAAGTTGTCACTGCTAGCTTCTCAACTGTTGGCGACAAGATATTTTACGTTGTTCATTCCCAGGTACAAGTATACACCTTTTGCTTACATTATTAATTTTATTCAACACTTCCCTCTTCTTCTTTTTGTCTTTCATTGTCATACAAATTTTTATTTCTTTTTCTTTTCTTATGGATAGGGTATTTATCGGACCAATAAACCTCATATACAAATCAAACTAGTCTAATTAAATGAGTTCAGATTAGTTTGAGTTAATTATTTTAGTTTATTTCAAAATCAAAGCCAAACCAAGTATAATCCTTTCAATTCTCAAATTTATCTTCTTTTGTTTTTCAAACTTTTAGATATATACATTCTAGATTCTAGTATATAAATATTTCCTCTATGTTTTCCATTTTTCTATTTATTTTAACTTTCTTATTTAATATTATTAAGTTTATCCCATAAGTTCTTCTTATTTGAGTGAGCGAGGCTGAAGATTGATGTTAGAATTTTAATTAATTTTAATGACCTTTTTCTTCTCTCAGGTTAAAATATCAAGAGTGGGAGTAGAGACGACGAGGGTATATAATAGACTTCAAGAGGTCATTGCCCCACCAGAAATCTGGCCGGAAGATGTGTGAAGGCTTGAGAGTTACCATGTTTATCACTGGCTAGCTAGCTATATATGTATTGTGGCCTGGCCACAAATTGATACTTTGAGAGCTATATATTCGCCTTTTGCTTCTGCGAGAGCGCGCTATATATTAGCTATGTAAGAAAAAATAATAATAGCTTTTTCTTAAAAAAAAAAAAAAAACAAAGGAAAGAGAAATATATCTGTTTGTTTCTTTTAATCGAATTAACATTAAAAAATAATGCCACAGTTAGGTTTTCAGCTAATTAAGCGGTCAAGAAAAAGACATCTTCATGTGAATAATTAGTTAATACTAATCTTTAAAGAAAATCACATGGTTAATTAAAAATAACTAATGCAATATTATATGCTTGCATTTACGAAAGGATAATCCTATATATATAATACCAAGCAATTCTATATATATATATATATATATATATATATATATATATATAATACCAAGCAATTCCAAAAAAAATTGATGCATTAGTATAAGATTTTGTTGTGTTCATGTGTGAAAAGAATGATTTATCTAACAAATTCATATTATGTTAGTTTTATTTTTTAGAGAGAAATTCACCTTTATATATGTTAGTTATCTCTTTCTCTTATCGATCCCGTAATTTCCGTCTCTTCCTTCTTTTATACAAGCCAAATACATTGTATGATTTCGTTTCATACTGAATAGCAAAACGCTTTCTGCCAATCTGTATAATATTTTGTTTTTAAATTCATTAGCTTATCCAATAAAAAATAGACAAATAAGATTTATATAATTTCTTACTAAAAAGTTCCATAGCAATTAACAACGGATTTTACGAAAAGAACTATCTAAGGATGAGCCTAATATAAGGATTAGTCTTGTCATTAAAAATTGTGGTAACTAAATTGTTGCAAAACAAAAGAAATCACAATTGCTAATTTGCTTTCAAATTGACGGCCACAGATGACGACGCCAGTAATAGTTTTCAAGAAGAAAGTATCTAACGACATATTCACACGTGCTTAAAGAAAATGTTCTTGCTGAAAATGGAAATTAAAACATTATGATTTATGTCCATTTCCTGAAAACAGTCACCATTTGCGTACGTTCATTTTGAATTTGTTGCGCCGCCGGAGATTTACGACACAAGTGGGAGAGTTGAACCTACAGAGTTGGACTTAATTCGATGCATATATATGTGAAGAAGGGCATGCATGCATATAAGACAAAAGCCAGCACATAAACGAAGAAGGTTTATAATAGGAAAGCTAAAATTAATGGCTTGAATTTACCAAGACCAAGTTCATGCATGTGTGTGTAAGTTAGATAAGGGGCCATGAACATGAAAAGTAGTTTGAGGTCCAAAATTGCGTCTTCAAGTCACGTTGTCATCTGAAGAAGATATCGCTATCGCATTGCGTGTGTATAGGTTTCGAAGACTTTTCGGACAAAGTATCTTACACCACGCATGCAAAGTTTAAAGTACACCTAAGTCATTATGAACAAATATTTGATTTTGACTTGATTTTATGTTTAATCTCTGTAATTTATTGTAATGTCTCGGATCCACAAATGAGGTGGCGAATGACGTACCATTAAAATACACACGTCAATCCTAATATAGGAGCATGAACACTACTCTTTTACCAGTCGAATGGTTGGACCAAAAATTATTGATATATATATATATATATATATATATATATATATATATATGAATTTTAATGATCATGTTATTATCTTCTTATCAAATTGTAGGTATCCACTTATCTAGTGGCTACAAGTTATCTATAGAGTTGTTATGATGTTATAGCAACCTCGACAATCAAGTACTCAAGTTTTTCGTCTAATTAAAGTTATGAATAATCAGGTTCTACGCACACTTTTTATTCATTTTTAGCTCACTCACAAACTTACTTGAGCGTCAGAGTCCCTTTTGCAGGTAACCCTCATTCCTCTAGTGGAAGACACTTGCAAATTCGACGTAAGAGATCGTGGAGTCCACCCTGACGACAGTCTACCCTGATGTTAGTTTACTCCAGATTTCGATAAGTACATTTCGCCAACCGTGGCGCCGTTGTAAAACTTCCCCCGCAGCCACCCGCACTTATGGTCAGTACACGATCCGATCTTAGGCGAGAGCCACCACCAAAAAATTCCAATCCCCCTCTGATGACCATGACAGACAACAACGCTTTCTGCCAACTTCGAGCCCACATCATAAAGATGGAAAGCCACCATGGAACTCAAAAAACTGAAGGCCGAGCACGACGAGTTTGAGGCTAGCATGAGGCGCCCATAAGGGGACGAACAATCCGCTCATACGATCAACGAGTGTACCCAGGGTGAATCACATCCCCGTTAGACCAACAATACCCTAGATGACAACAACATCTCGCATGCACATCACCATGAAGGACGAACAACTTGACGACATCCTTTTGTTGATCGAATCATGGAGGTCAACCTGCCCTTGGGTTGGAAATCGCTCAACCTGGAGCGCTATGACAGAACCACTGATCCAGAAAAACACATGGATGTGTTCCTCACCTAGGCTAATCTCTACACTAATGACGATGCGATCCTGTGCCGAGTATTCCTTATATCCCTTGGAGGTCAACAGACAACTTCGACACCCTAGTCGAATGCTTCAGTTCTGAATATGTGACGAGCCAGTCACACTGTCTGACTTTTGATGCCCTGGCTAGTTTACATTAGGCAGACGATGAGTCACTGTGCAAGTTCATGGACATGTTCGGTAGACTCGTTGTCCAAATCTAGAATCTTAATCCTGAGGTGGCATTACACTCCATGCTGCTCGCCCTGTGACCTGGTAAGTTTGTCGATAGTCTACGAAATAAGCCTCCCAGTAGCATAGACAAGTTATGGGAATGAGCCAGAGGTTACATTTAGATGGAAGAAATGTCGAGGTTCAGAAACGAAGTCTGACAGGCTAGACAAAAGCGGTAGAAAGGAAAAAGTAACAAAAGGACCGACTCACACAAGTCGGACAAGAGGCACAAACCAGACAAGCGTCAACCTCTTCCAGGGGAACCAAGGTCTGAGCGTTATACACCCTTAACAACAAATCGAGCCATTATTCTCGAAGAAGCCTTTAACGTTGAGATACACATATAGTTACCCCCATACCTCCTCCTAGACCTAGATTGGACAGAACCAAGCACTGTAGATACCATCACAACCGTGACCACAATACTGAAGACTACTGGGCCCTCAAGGATAAGATAGAGGAACTCATACAAGCCGGATACCTAGCCCAGTTCGTAAAAAAGCCTGATGACAACCGAGTCGAGTGTAGGACCAGGGAACACCATAAGGATTGTCATAGGGGCAGAGATCCTGACAAAAGAAGTGACCGAATGGAGGAGAGAGGGAGGCAAAGGTGTCACCCGCAAAGGCGTGAACACAACCCTTGCAAGAGCAGGAAGATGAACCCGCTCAACAGATTAAAGGTGTGATCAACACTATTGCGGGCGGATTCTCCTATGGAGGACTATCTAGCCAATCCAGGAAGTGTTGTCTTTATGCCATCAGGGATATCGATGTCAACCGTGTCGACACACAACCGACAAGAAGCCTTAATCCCATAACATTCACGGACAAAGATTTCAAAGGCATCAACCCCATCAAACAGGACGACTCCATGGTCGTCTCCATCGTCATTGCCAACTTCATGGTGTCTAACGTCCCTATCGACCAAGGAAGTTCCACATATATACTCTATTGGAAGACATTTCAAAGGCTTGAAATCTCACTGCCACGATTCAACCACACTATAGACAGCTCCTTGGTTTTGCTAGAGAGAGTAGAAACCAAAGATTTTGTAGACCTAATGACCACCTTTGGTCAAGGCAAGCTCTCATGGATTTTTACTATAAGGTACTTAATTGTTGATGCAAATACCTCTTATTTTGCTTTGATTGACAGGAAAACATTAAATGAGCTAGGAGCTATAGTCTCTACACCACACCTTAAGATGAAGTTCCCAACCTTGACAGGAGAAATCATAACTATCAAGGCAGATCAGAAGCAAGTTTAACAGTGCTACGTTGAGAGCTTAAAATCCTCCCATCAAAGAACCAGGCAAGCTCCAGCCCCATCCCCCTTCTATTGGCAGCAACAGTCAAGTCATGAGTGTGGTTGAAGAATTCCTAATGAAAACCGTAACCGTTTACGAAACAACCAGGGGAAACCAAGACAAAGCATTCGACGGATCCTCATGATGATACCATTGATAAAGGCCCAAAGCCCATCGAAGAGTTGTTAAGCTACAGTTGGGACCTAAACCCGGACAATGCACGTAACTCAGCAGAGACCACATTAGTCATAAGTACCGACATATAGTCGAAGTCCTACGAAGGAACATGAATTTATTTACATGGTAACCATTTGATTTTCCAGGTATCCATCCCAGCATCATTTGCCACAAACTAGCAATCTGTCTTCAGGCCAAACCAGTCTTACAAAAAAAGAGAAAGATGGGAGAAGAGCGACGAAAGATGGTCAGGGAAGAAATTGTCAATTTATTCAAAGCTTAGTTTATCAGAGAGGTTAGATACTCGATCTGGTTGGCCATCATTATCATGGTAAAGAAGGCCAATGGGAAATGGCACATGTGCATTGACTACACTAACCTTAACAAGGCATGCCCCGAGGATGCATATCCCTTGCCTAGCATTGACAAGCTTGTGGATGGTGCATCCGACTTCCAATTCTTGAGCTTTTTAGACGCTTATTCAGGGTATAACCAAATCAATATCTGCCCTTCAGACGAGGAAAAATCGGCTTCATGACTAAAGATGTCAATTTCTGTTATATGAATACAAGACGACAACATGCAAGTAAATCCATGACATGGAAAGTTACAGTAGCAATAAAAAGAAAATGCATTAAAGAAGAAAAATATTGTTAAAGTTACAAGGTCAATGCAGCCATAAAACCAACAAAATAAAGAAAAATCAAAAGGAAACACGACTTAAACATTGACCCCATCATATTCTTTGCCATCGTCCTCCTCCCCGGCAGTAATCTCCTCCTCGTCAAGCAGTTGCCTATCTTTCACATCTTTAAACGGGTCAAAAAGGCCAAAGTCAAGACCTTTAGCAAAGAACCCGGCTTATCTGACGGCCTTGAGAATCCCTTCTCGTGCTGCTTCACAACCTCCTTTTAAAATATTAGTAGTTCCTCCTCAAGCTCCTTATTTGCTTCCTTTACCTTCACCACTTCGAGCTATCCTTCAACTTAGTCTGGAGTTTGGACGTAGTAAGCTCTGATTCTCTCAACTGGGCTTGGAGGTCAGCAATAAGCTTGGTGGATTGAACCACTATTGCATTAAGCTCTTCCTTCTCTTTAGCAACCTGCTCCACTTAGCTCGCCAAATCGTTCTTTTCTAGTAATAAATCTTGGTAGCATCTGAACTCCTTGCCACCGTCCAGTCTTGTGCTCACTAACTTACCAAAGACATCGTCGACCCTAGACAACAAATGGAAGGAGTAGGAATTGTCTGAATAGGCAAAGACGGAGGAATACAGGGATAAAAAATAGTCGTCGTAGCAGCAACAACTTGAACAACCAAGGCGGCTGAAGGTGGACCTTGGGAGCTAGTAGGAAAAGGGCGACCCAAACCAGACATCAACCTGGTAACCTACTTCTGAGCTCAAAGATTGAATAGGGCCCTCAATTTCTTACGCTAACCAGACCCCCGGTCCTTTCATTGGACTTCCTCTTGGTAAACGCATAAGGAGGCACGTCGGGAGTAACCTCAGTAACCTCATCCTCAACAAGGTCAGAAGCTAGAGGTGAGTCAACTCTGGCTTCAATCTGACCTCTTTCCCTGACAGAAGGCTCAGGAATGATGGGGGGAGGAGGAGGCACATCATCTTCAGCAGGACCAACTTGCTTTACTAAGGGTCGCTATGCAAAGTCGCCCATTATTCCTGCAAGGACAAATGAAAATATAACAAAAAGGTCAAAAAAGATAAAGTTATACTAAACTAACTCAAAAAAGAGAGAGGCCAGACACTTTATTATCCAGAACAGTAAGGGTGTAAACCTGCTGACGATAAAGATATGATGGCCCATGCTTCAAGCGAGTTTGGCAATCATTCCAAGATAGACTTGTACGCCTTCTCCTTCGGAGACATCAGACGCTATCAAAAGACTTGAATGTCGTGGGGTCCAATTTTCGGTGAAAGAGGAAATGAGGTTCCCCATTCCCATCGTGCACCAATGGCAACCTGCCAACAATGAAACTGGTTGCCTTGACCTTGAAGAAATAGTCCTTGAATCTACGAAATACATTCGAGTTACGTAGAGGAGCAGGACCACATTGGGTCTGATGTTGAAGAATGGACATAGAACCTCAAAGGTCTTCACCATCACCCAACTATTGGGATTAAGTTGAGAATGAGTTACGTTCAAATGCCTCAGCAAGGAACATTAAAAGGTGTTCAGTGAAAGAGTTAAGTTCAGGACCTCGAACATGCAGCGGTAGACGTAGAAGAAGTGTGGACAGCCTGGAGCAGCGCGCATGAACGGGAACTCATCCTCCCCACAAGCGAGGACAGTTATCTTATGGTAGTCACCCAACTTGGCTAGCTCAAGATGGCACCATAGAGCCTCGCGCCCACTAAGGACGTTATCAAGGAGCGATACTTCAGAACATTGTCCCTAACCCATTTGAAACCAGCAACGAAGGGAGGGAACGAGGGTGCCTCATCACTATGACAACGCTTGTTTCAGGGTGAAACCCTAACCATGGTTATCAAACTCTCGCTTTAAATCGTAGAATAGTCCGATTTTAAGAGTCTACTACCCCTATGCGAGTTAAATCGGACGTAGACTCGTTTTTGGAGTATAATCGCTCGATTCTGAGTATAATCGCGTTTCTGCTACATTTTCTCAAGTCTGCTGGGTTTAGGAACGACGTAGTTTTGAATAACAATTTTTTTGTATTTGGGCCAGATCCATGACGGATTTGCTTCTTGCACCCTTTTTTTGCTTATTATACACCTTTTGGCTCATTTTTTTATATTAAAAACTGGACTTTTATTTTAATTTAAGTCATTTCTATTTACTCTTTTTTTTATTAATACACTTTACTTGTGTTATTAACTTTAATACTTCAATTATTGTTTTGAATTTTTTAGTATCCCTTATTTATAATTGCAGTCATTTAATTTGACAAAATTATTTATGTCATTGCTTCATATTTATATAGAGGTAATTTACTTTTCTGTTGTCTGAAGTAGACTCTTACGATTCTGCGAGGCCTCCACGAGTCTACGTAGAATCGCAATTTTGACAACCTTGACCCTAACTTCACCATCGTCACCCCTTCCCGCAACTATGAAGGGGAAGAGGGAAGGGTTATCATGGCGGGGTAAGGTTTTTCTTCTAGAAGAGCAGTAGAGGGCTCCACCCCCCCCTAACGGAGTCGGGAGCTTCCCTCACCGACATGGCTCGGGTCTATCAACCTCTGAAGGAGAAAAACCTACTATCGAAAGTCTCATGGTGTACTTCCTTCTTCGACGAATTGCCTATAAGAACTACTTCCGTTCCACCAGGGGTTGTTGGATGGAACCCTCAGAGTCACTTTCGCCCCTACCCAATGCAGAATCAGAAACATAAGACATGACAAAGAAAGGGATATGTACCTTGAGTGAAGGAGACAATCAAAAGAGGAAAAGTGTAGGGGAGAGACTCAACAATTCTGGGAAGCAACCGCGTGGAGTCGTAACGAGCACAACAACCATAATAGGGAATTACAAAGAGGAAAGTGAAGAAGTACTCAGGTGTGATAATGATCAAAACCTAACTTACACCCCATTTAAATGAGGACGTGACCTTTCGGTCACTGACAGAAGTTCAAACAACGCCCTAAAATCTCGCGCCATGATGTAACCCCCACCTTGAAGTAAAATGAAACGTCTATCTTCAATGCGCTTTCTAACGGTCAGAAGGGTCAAAATTGTCAAATACAGGAGCTTCACACACAGAACACCTAACTTTAGTTGAAGGGACGAAAGCACTTTCACCCTAGACAATTTGTCAGTCTTAACTCGGATAACATTTGTCCAACCTGGGGGCTTGACAAGCCCGCAACCCTTAAAATATGTCAAGGTTACCAAGCTCGATATTGGACAACCCCTTTTGCCAACAAGTTAGACTCAGAGCTATCCAGGGTCCATAAATGAGGTGGCGAATGATGTAGCATTAAAATACACACGTCACATCTCCTTGTCAGCCCTACCATAGGAGCATGGACACTACTCGCTTAGCAACCGGGTGGTTGGACCGATAAGCTATTGATATATATATATATATATATATATATATATATATATGAATGTTAATGATAATATTATTATCTCCTTATCAAATTGCAGGTATCCGCTTATCTAGTGGCTACGAGTTATCTATAGAGTTGTTATGTTGATATAACAACCCGACAATCAAGGACCCAAGGCTTTTGTCCAATGTTATAAATAATCAGGTTGTACCCACACTTTTCATTCATTCTCAGCTCACTTACATACTTACTTGAGCGTTGAAGTCTCTTTTACAGGTACCACCTCTCATTCCTTTGGTAAAGGACACCTGCAAATCCTACTTAAGAGATCGCGAAGCCCATTCTGATGGTCTATCCTAATGTTAGTCTGCTCCAGATTTCGGTAAATACATATATATTGCATGTTGTTTTCTCAAGTTATCCTTAACTATTTTTTCTATTTTTAAATTAAATGAATTAGGTCTCATTAATTTTCTTTCATTTAAATTCTCAATTTATTTTTTATCCAAATATTTTAGGATTTATGATAAAATTAAGATATGGAATCATTTTAAAAAATAGAAATAAGAAATTGAGTGGAAACTTGAAAAAATAATTATTAAAAAAGATTTTATAAAAAACAAGATTAGGGTTTGAAGAGAAAAAAATTGTATTTTTTTTATTTTAAATGAAATTTGATGTTTTGATTGATAAATTTTTATCATATCAATTTAATTTATTCAATTATAAAGAGTTTTAGCATAAAATGAGCATTTAAGGGCTTTTAAGAAAAACAAAATCAATAGAGAAAATTTACAAAATTCTGGAAAAAAAATTAATTTATATGTTGGGAGACAAAAATTGCACACAGTCTAAATTAGGGAGATAGAAATATAATTAACTTATAACTTTTTTTTTTTCACATAAAGCCATGTATAATGTTTTAAGTTGTGGTAAGGGAGACTTCGAAAACCTTGATATTGTGTTCATATTTTTTTAAAGGAAAATGTTGAATATTATTGATGAAAAACAAAGGAGATACATAAAAAAGATATCGTGTTCATATCTAAATCATAAGATCTTCAGTTGATAAAAAAATCATAAGGTCTTTAATTTGGTCTTCACTACAAAAAAAAAGTATATAATTGCAAACACTTAGCATCTATCAAGTTGATGTCAATTGACATATTATTTCCAACATGTATATACATTAATAATTTTTATAAAAAATATATTTTCTAATGAATGTTGGTTAGGTTAACTTTAATTATTCATTTGAGTAATCAATTTAAAATCAGTCCTTTTCTTTTTGTAATTCTAAGAGTTTATTTGGATACAAGATTAGAAGTATTGTTGAGAGTTTTTCTATTAAAAAAATTATATTTTCAATAAAACAAACTCTCAAAAACACATGTGACTTGTATTTAAACAGACCTTAAATCTTCTTCTTTTTTTCAAAATCCCAACCCTCATTCTTGTCTTCATGATCCTCTTATCCCAACCCTAACCCATACAATCTCAATCTCCCCAACGCACAGAGGATGGCATTCATGTTAGGAGGAAGTCCATGACAAACTCAATGGCGGTTGGTTAATCGATCTAGTTTGACCGTGACGTTGGTGGATGCGGCAAGGAGGATGGTGGTTTCAAGGGCGGAACTACAAACATCTCAAAAGGGGCATCTGTCCCTCCTAAAAAATCAAAATTCCTTAGTAACTGCACCTAAAATAGAAAATTGTCCCCCTCAGCTTTTAAATTTTAACATGTTAAGTTTAATATTACAACTTTCTTCTTCATGCCTCCTTTATATAATCATGTGTTAATTTTTTCGTCTCCCTTAGCTTTTTTTCTCTAGTTCCGCCCCTGGGTGGTTTGGATGTTTTGATGGTTGATAAAGTTAATTGGTTGGTGTTGGAGCCAATGTACGTAGTAGTTTTTGAAAAAAAAAAAAAAATTGGAATTTTAGTTTAGGATATGCGTTTTGCATAGAATTGATTTTAGCAGGGATTTCGTGACAAAGAGGTTAGACAAAAATAGAGATGAGCATAATGTGGTGAAGCTTTAGTAGAGGTGTGAGTCTCTAATTGATGGCAAGGTTTACGAGATTGCAAGTTTATGGGGCTGCTTCTGCGAATGACTTCAGAACCTTGATGGTTGTTTATAAATGACGGTAGGTTAAGGAAGGTGGGTTAGAGCAGTATTTGTGGATGCTGGAGGAGGACGGGTTTGATGTGGCATGGTGATAAGCAATTAGAAGATAAATTAATTTGATGATGCATTGCAATGGTCACTGACATGGAGCTTTCCTCGTATTAATGGTGGTGTTTCAATGGTATTTGGAAGCACCACAGGATGTTAGACAAAGGACATAGAAGTACAAGAGGGGATTAATTGAATTGTAAAATTTTTTTCTTCCAAATAGCAATTCAATCACTTCAAATAAATTTCAATAATTTAATTTATATTGTTTGTTTAAGTTGTATAGAGATGGTCATATATGTACTGCTTAACATGAATCTACGTGTTCAACGTAAATATTCAAGAAAATACATGATATCACAAATATAGGAAAAGAGAAATTATACATATAACAGATCGATTCAACCACTATCACTATGACCTATATCTAGTCCTTACTACACTTGCACGTAACACCTGTTAACTATACTTTTCGTCCTTACATTATGTTGTTTTAATTAAGAAAGTACGAGTAATTTTTTTTGCGTTTAATTGAAACATTTGTAATGCAAACTTAAAAATGTTGAAAGAAAATGTTTATCCCCAACTATACATAAAAAAAAGTCCTAAGAGTAGTCAGGACCAAGACAAATACCACACTGGAGTATGTCCCTAGCTTAAATTTATTTTCCATGTTAGTTTTTTTCCTTGTAAGTTCATTCTATCACCACTAGAGTATGCCACCTTCCGATTTTTGACTACAAGAACGATTTATTTATAATTTTTTATTAACGTCTATTTCAAAATGAGGTGGATTGAGGTGAATAAATGAAAAAGATACGAAGAAAAGAGAAAAAGTAACACATGTAACAAATGATATTATAGAAAAATTCAAAGAAATAGACAAAAAAATAAAATAGGGTGGAAGTAAAATGGAAGAGTAAAATAGATAGATTATTGTAAATTTTCTTTAATAATTCACGTATGCTCGGATAAAATTAAACACTTCTGTGTCAACAATTCAACATTATGTGTTTATGATACACGCACGTTTAACTTCATGTTTCCGTACACAATTTAGCGGTGCAACTGAATTCAACTTTTGAATACTGAAATCTGAACTGTGTGAAGTGAAGAAGAACTAGCATTCAATAGGATTCAAATTAAAGTTTCAAACTTTTATTTTAGGTAAAGACAAATGATAATCAATGTCTTAATAGTATTGATTAACAAACTTAAATAGAAATATTTTATTAAGAGAAGAAAAATTATGTTATTCATAATTTTTGTGCGTTCTCCAATAATTTATACAATAAATATTTTTTAAATTCCTTAATTAATATCTTAATTACACTAACTAATAACACCTGTACTTCAATATGAGATATTAAAGCTTAAATCAATCTGGTGTGTTTTTTGGTCCAGGGACCAATACGAACTAGTAATATTTTGGTGGGCATGCCCGCCTACAGTTTTTAAATGTTGTCACCTAGTTCATTATTTCGGCTTTTATAATTTTCTAATCAACAGTCCATAAACATTGACTTCTACAGAAAATGTCGTTGGACTAGTTTTTGGGAACGTGGCGTATTGTTTGTCATTAATTTCCGGGGCACGAGGCACACCCGAATCAAGATCAAAACAATTAAGGCAAACGCGCGTCATCAGGATAGTATCAGTTCATACTTTACATTTACAATAACATGATACTTAAAAATATATTTAACATATAATGTTAAATTAATAAACATAAAAAGTTATGTTTCTTTATATAATTTTTATTTGTATTTGTATTTGAATTTAAAATTATATATTTATTTTTATCTAATAAAATAGAATAGTCATCATAAACAATAAAAGATATCTATTATAGTTTTTATTTTATAAAAAAAATGCGATTTTATTACTACTGTTTAACTACGAAAATATTTTATGCTTATATATTTTATTTTTAATTAAGTTTTACTTAAATTTAAAAATATTCACACAATTTTAAAAAACTTGATAATTGAGTTAATTTTAATAGTTAAACTTGTAAAATAAAATAAAACTCAAAGTAGAAAAATATAGAGAAAAAGTAAAGATGAGAATACAAGAGCTTAAAGAAAAATGAGATTTGTGTATATTTTTTTTCCCTATTTATAGGTACGAAAGATAATTGGGAAAGTTCCAAAGAATAAATACAAATAAGGAAATTTTATAAAAGATAACGAAAAATATGGACAATCCCACATAGATTATTCATAACACTTCTCCTTGAATGATCATTATTTAAGAATATATCTCGTTAAAACCTTACTAGAAAAAGTCCTACGGGATAAAAACCTAATGAAGGAATAAAAGTACATTATTTTCAATAAGTAATCATATGTCTCATTAAAAACCTTGGCAGAAAAATAAATGGGACAAAACCATGGTGAAGGGAAAAATAGTGCCAAATGTATTTATTTCTCTCCCTCATGCAAATCATCATATTTAAGAAGACGAAATTCAATCTTGTGAGTCAATTGCTCAAAAGTCTTCCTTAGTAATGAATTTGTAAATAAATCTTTTAGATTCTCACATGAACGAACTTATTAATTATTTATTTATTTTGGAGATCATGAGTGAAAAAGAACTTGGGTCAAATATGTTTTGTTATATCTCCTTTGATGTATCCTTCTTTCAACCAAATAATACACGTAACATTGTTTTCATATGTGATTGTCGATGTAATTTTTCCTCATACTGACCTAAAAATTTTGTATGATTAGCTAATGCTTATTTTGGCTTATTTCACATATTGTCATGGAATTGTTTAACACATTGTATACCATTATGAGAATCTAACATATAACCTCTAAAATAGTGAAGTACATGCTTAAATATCTTCGTATTGGTGAAGAATTATATTTTTCTAGTGAATTAGTGGAGAATGATATATCAAATAGTGTATACACAATAAGATACAATAGTGTTTCAATAACACTAAGACATGGTACTTCAGGACTTAATACTTCTTCATCCTTTTCTCAAGATACAGAAGGATCTTAGTTCACATCTAGAGACTTTTAATGATTTGAATGTACAACGAATGTGATTTCTCATATAAAACATTTTAATCACCTCTACTGTATAAGTTTCTTAGTGCACAAGAATTATATTATTTAAATTTTCAATTTCCTAAATAGAACTTTGTGCTTCTTAGTTCCTTTATCTCAAATTAGATTCTTTAATCAATTTATAGCTTTTGAAAGCTCCTCAAGAGTTCCAATAATATTTACACCATCTACATAAACAACAATTATGAAATATCTATTTTCAGATTTTCATGAAAATACATAGCAAGTACTCACTAAGTCGATTATATCTCATGCGATTTGATTGCTTTAGTCTAGAAAGTATTCTTCAACAGAATATAAATGATTAGGAAATTATATCCTTCAGGGAGTTTCATGCAAATATCATTATTGAGAGAGTGATATAACTGATATAAGTAAGTTGTAACAACATCCATCATATGTAAATTAAGTCTTTCATGTTCTACTAGAGTGATTAAGTATAAAAAATACTCACATCCACTATAGGTGAATATGTGTCTTCAAAATTAATATTAGGTCATGTTTTCTATTCTCAATTTCAGCGTTCTGATTTTGTTTTTGACAAAAAAAAACTATTTGAATCCAATTGGTTTAACATCTTAAAGTGCATAATCAACGAGTCCAAACGTAAAAGATTTTACATCTTCAATTATATAGACTGCATGTCCAAAACTTAACTAGTTTTACATCTTCCAGTATATGGATTACACGTCCAAAATTTTCATTTTCAGGTGAATGGACTACATGTCCAAAAACATAATTGTGTTTTACAAGTTCAGGTGTATAAACTACAAGTCCAAAAATCATTCACTTTAAGAAGCGAGTCTAATTTTGCCTTAATTGAGTCTTTATATTGTGGTCAATCATTTCTTTGTTTACAATCCTTTATAGACTTACTCTTGATCCCCATTATCCTTTTTATATTTAGTGCTACATTATATGCAAATACATTGTCAACATTGACATTATTTCAATTTCATCATATTTCATTCATGACATAATATAAGATCTCTTTACTTTCATTAATTTCAAGTACCTAAGCTCTTCTATAACTAAAACATATAATTATGTTAGATAAATCTTTCAATATTTTCATAACCTCAATTTGGTTGTCTTACTTTTAGCTTCTTTTATTAATTGAAGATTTTTATATTTGGAACCAACGTGTTTAACACACTGGATACGTTTTTGAGACCCATTTTGCAATATTGTCCAACGGGAACATTAAATTTTATTGGAGGATTAACATTTGATACTTTTGATTTAGCCACTTCTTTTGACTAAACTTTGTAAATGAATTATCTTTTAAACTTTCAGTTCAAAATTATTTGTACGAGGATCAAGATAATGATAATTTATTTCAACTAACCTTTTTTTCCCAACTGCTTATTATTTCCCCTCATGTTAGGAAAACTAATTCAAAATAACAAGACAAACTGAGTCGTAAATAAATTTATTGTTAATGATTCAACATTTGAAGATTTACCCCAACATATATTTCCTACCTCCTTTAAGAACTCATTTTAGTGTGTTGTAATCGAACAATTGGACTTATATTCATAACATATAGAACACATACAAAGAAAAAAATATTAAATTGGAAATATATGGTTGTTAATTGAAAATCAATTTCAAGAGAGGAGAACTAACTATAACAAGTTGACGTGATGCAAATCAATATTGCAGCATGCAAGATTACATGTTTTAAAGAAAACATTAAAATTTTTTATATCATAAGTATATGAACATGTTCTACATGATGTTCAACATAAATTACAATAGTCATACAATACCCATTAAAAACATGAGATGTAACGTCTTCACCATTATCAAGACATATTCTCTTAATTGGATAATTTGAAAATGAATTCTAACTCAGATTCATTGAGCCAACAATATCACAAACATTTGGTTGTGAGTTGACAACAAGGAAACATATGAACATCTAGTTGACACATCAATTAAAATAATGAAATATTTAAATGATTCATATGGTAAGTGTATTGATCCACAAATATCATCATATATTCATTCTAAAAATGAAATGAACTTATTTCCACTTTTTGTTGGTGATTGTTTAATTATCAACTTCCTCTGGGAATATATAATACATACGAAATCATTAAACTGAAGAATTTTTTTGGCTCTTCAATGGGTGTCCACATGAAATTTCAAATATATTTTTGCATTATAATATACACTGGATGACCCTACCAGTCATGTGAAACAATAAACTCATTTTTGTTTCATTAACTTTTGGGTTACAAATGTATGATTTTCAAATATACTAATAAACGTGTTAGGAAAATTTAACATTGATTTTTTTGCCTTATGTGAGTCATTATACCATTAACAAGACATACATAATACATAATATATATGTAACTATTTCTTATATTTTTTCTTGATATTGTTCACCATAAAAGACACATTACATATGTTGTATACATGTTTATAAACCAATAAAATCATTCAAGGATAAGTATTGCGACCTTAATACATGTAAAAACTATTATAGTTAGCTATATGAAATCAATCATGTGCAGTCCATAACTTTAAAGGAATTTCATATTCCTTTAAATATATAATTAGTTATGTCCATGACAAACAAAATGGACTCTGATAACTCACTGAATGCACTTATAAATATAAAGATGACAACACACGCACACACACATACACACATGAAGCTGGAAGTAATTTGAATCTCAATCACTGTCAAAAGTACCACATTTCATATATTGGTCTATAGACTAATTTAATAAAACATTTCATATATATGTATATGAAATGCATATATAAATACATATGTCATTGATTCCTTGAATTTACAAATCTTTCAAGCCAAATAATATGTCTTCAAATAAAAACATGAGTAAAATCATAATGTAGAAATAAGTGTGATTACAAAATAATCTAAAAATTATCCATATAAAACATTTAAATCATAACTAATCAATGTTAAATATATATATATATATATATAACAATAATGGATAAATGTTATATAATAAAAACAAACTATTCAAACAATTATTTGATAAAAATACATATGTGCAACATTCACTTCAAGGAATGAAACAATGTCAGTCAAATGAATCATGATTTTTTTTATATAAATTTCATGCTTTGTTTTTTCTATGAATATACAATAAAAAACTTTGAATATTTCTTAAGTTATTATTCTTTGGTATTGCTACTACAAGATCACATTAAATGCATGAAAATAGATAAATTTTCTTTTTAACATACTATTATTGATAATTTTCCCATACAATA
>PYAF01004259.1:672396-713981 GCA_007407185.1 Glycine tomentella | reverse complement strand
ATTATTGAATAGTGGATTTCTTCTGGACTTGGTCCCGTGGGTTTTCCTCGTTGAGGTTTTCTCCCACGTAAAACTATATCTGTATTGTTTCTCCCTTCTCTTCTCTCATTTACTGTTTGATCGTTTTTCCGCTGCACTTGTTTGTGTTTTTGTTCGTGTTGGCTGCGGTGGGTTGAGTCCTGTGATTCCCCAGTGTTACGGTTGGTGAAGGAGGTTCCCAGCCGAGAATATCCGAGTTCAGCCGAGAACGCGGAAGCAGGACCGAGTTGGGCCGAGTACGCGAGGTGGTGACCGGAGTGTGGCCAACAGGTTGTGGTGCCGAGCCGATCTTGTGGTGACGGAAAGAAAATTCCACAACAAAGATTTGAACATGCCCACATCAGACATCTTAGTTGACAGAATTCTGAGACATGCAATGTGATGAGTGTCGAAGCTGTTTTTCTGCGGTTCGTGTGCCATTCTCATTTTTCTTGTTCAAATTTCTAATAAGTTCATTTCCATAAGATAAATGTTTATAAAATTGGAGCTTATTATGTCGGCCCTTTGCTACCTAAGGTTATATTATATTTTAAGGGTTAGGCTGTAATGCCTAGTAAAGCAACATGGTGAGACCATTCGATATATATATATATATATATATATATATATATATATATATATATATATATATATATATATGTGTGTGTGTGTGTGATACAGAGATAAGAGATATATATATATATATATATATATATATATATATCTCTGTGTGTGTGAATGGTACAGACATTAGAGCATTGATTGAGAAGACATTTCTTTACGAGAGTATAAAATAGATCGAGCACACCCGTTTTTTCCTAGATTTTTTCTTCTTAATCTTATTTGAAATACAATTATATTAATGAAAATACTCTTCAACAAGATTAGAACCTTAATTTCTTATATATAAACATCTTAAATTCTCTTCCACTAAATCAAATCCCATTAATTAATTTTTGTAACAAAAAGAAATCATATCAATTTTAGTAGGTCAAGTACTGCACTTAAATTAATGATTAGATAACTAGATGCAAAGCATATTATTGAATTAATATAGGTATAAATAGTTCGAAGTTATTGATTTAACCATCATCAAATCGTGCTTGAGCAAGTGATATATATACGTGTGTAATATTTAAAATAAATTAATTTTATTATTGATAAGATAAGATGAGATGGAGACTTAAGAGAGAACATTGTTCATTATACTTGCAGCATTAGTTTCATTTACAATTTACAAATATTTTAACATTACAATATAAAATCAAATAATATTAAATTTAAAAAATAGGAAGTGTCATGAGCTGATGAGTTTAAGTGACATGAGGGCCGAGGGGTATCATTTAAAGCACAATGGAAAAGAAATAATGGATGATGTCTATATTTTCTATTGGAAACTTTGGAATTTTTTTTACTCTCTATAGGATTAGGCTTAGTTGATCTATATTTACTTATTTTAATAAAGTTTGACAAGTTAATTGTACATTATTTGGAGTACGACTTTCCTATACGATTTTTTTTTAACATTGGAGCTAGTCACACTTTAGAAGTACGACATTGCTCTTTTTAAATTTCTTTTAATACCCTAGATAAGTCCTACTTACACCAATCAATTACAGGAGCAATAATTTTCATGCACTTCATATATACACTTTCTTATTTGCATTATTTTTGTTGAGGTCTCTCAATACAATTTTTGTTGTTCTTTTGGCTAATACCTAGTTGGTTAGAATGAAGTTATTAATTTTGATTAATAACACTCTTGTGGACATTCTTTGTTATCAGACATCTGGATCCTCTCCCGCATACTCTAGCTTCTCTCCGGCAAGTGTGTTAACCCTCATATATATTTCATGGTCATGGTTAAGAAAAATAATACTTCTCTCTCTCAAACTTATCCCAAAGGACACTGACCTGACCTTTTGTAGTGTTCTATGTGATATTGCAATTGCTCCTGTAAATTGATATCTCCATACCTGCAAATATCTACTTATAATAGAGCAATGGTGGATAATGAGGTACTCATACATGTAGGTACCTATAATTTGAAATTATTTAAACGTTCTTTATCATACATAAAGTAAGTTATTCTAATTTATTTTTAGTATAAATATATATTTCATTTTTTAATTTTTATTTTATGTTTCACTTCTTAAAAAAATTATTATAATAAATATCTATATATATTTGTAAGTATACATGAATAGTTGTACTAATACTAGGGAATGACCAATGATTACTATTTACTACCCATTTACATACACCGCCACATTTTAGTAAAAATATTGTTAATAGTTTTTGGGCAATATTTAAAACAAGTCGTCAAATATGAATTATTATTAATATATATTTGCTACATTTTATCAAATGTTATGTATAGTTTATATCACTAAAGGTTTTAGTGACATGTGATATACACAATATTTGATAAAATGTTCTAATATATAAGTAACGTTTATTTATGTTTAATGTCATTTTTTAAATATTGTTAAAAGTTTTTACTAACATTTTTACTAAGTGTTAGACTAAAAAATGTTACTAAATATTGATCTATTGGAAATAAAAAATTATTTATAATAATCTTTGGGATAAGACAAAATAAGCAATGATATTGTTCACAAGTGACTTTCCTTAGTGAGTCAAGGGCTCGATATACTGTGTAACTTTTGCAACAAATGAGTTGTTGGTATTGATGTATGTTGCTTTTTATAACTTTTCCAAATACTCAATGTGTTTGATAAGGAAAAAATAGGTGAAAAATAGAGTGAATGAAAACTACAAAAAAAAAATAGATGAACAAAAATAGGTGAGAAATATAATAAAAATAAATATTTTATTTTATAAGAAAAAGAAAAAGAAAAGAATAATATTGATAATCAATTATGAAGAATCAATTCATAATTGATTATCAATGCTTCATAATAAATTATTAGTTTTTAAACAACTACTTTAACATATAATAGCATTCATAAATGATTATGCTTATTGATAATTGATTGTTATTGTTGGGAAACACAAACAATACAAGTTCTTCACATTTTAGGGAGAAAACAAAAAGATGTGAATCCCACACCTTTTCATTCATACCTATTTAATTTCCTCCATGCATATTTTCATACCACCAAACAAACCCACTTTTTTTCCTTCCTATTTCTTATTTCTCCTATTTTCCCACCATTCTGACCTACCAACCAAATTGCCAATTTCAATTAAATTATTTCTCATTATTCTAGTTTTAATTTTTATTCTTATTTTGAAAAAAAGTTATAGAAAATGAATGGAGATAAAAAAGAAAGGAGTAGTAAAATAAATAAATAAAATGATATTTGAAAAATATTATTTTTTCTTAATAGACTATGATCCAAACTTGTTCCTTTGGAATAAGTTAGGCAACTAGCCTCTTGTCGAGCCTGACACTTTTGGACCCAAATAGTTGCCTAGCTAGAGATGATCAACATTGACCAAGGTTCAAGATTCTTGAAATTAGATATTTCAATGGGAATGGGATACATCCTTTTCTCACATGTAGATTCCAGACAAAGTATGGCATCATGATCATTTTCTTCCTACACCATTCAAAACTCTCATACACCATTCATTTTTTTTAATTCCAAATATACCCTTTCTGCACGTCTTGTTTCTGTTTCTTCTTTATTTTTGGTTATTCTTCATTTTTGCTCACCTCCTCCATTTGTTCTTCTTGGCGAACCTCCTTCTCCTATGGCTGGTTGTGGTTTGGTGGCTGCATTGTCTTCGGCTTCGTTGTTGCAGTGGGTGTTGCGTGGTAGAGTTACGTTTTTTTTGTTTTTTTAACATCCATCTGTATACTTCATATGGATGGACAATTTTGTATTGAATTTGTATTACTTAGGTTAAAAAAATTGTATTGAATTTGTATTATTTAATTTTGTAAATATAATTATTATCTGTATGGTTTGTCCTTGAATTATTTTTTTAATGGTTTGTTAAGATGGACAAAGATGAGTGGATGTATGAGAGTATTATGTCTGAAGAAATTAATATAAATGAAGACGACAAAGAGGAAGTTGTTGCGTTTGAAAATATTAATTGTTTAGTTGATTGTTTTGATGCCTTCAATACTTTTGAGGTATTGTTATGATTTTTTATTTAGTTAAAGTAAGTAAATGAATTATTTAAGAAGACTAAAAATGTATTATCCTTTTTGTAGGTGTTTCCTTCCCGTGAAGACGTATTACAATGGGCCTGTACTGTTGCGTATGATATTGGTTTTGTAGTTGTGATAATAAGGTATGACACATCAACTGGAAAGAGGAGAATGACCTCATTTGTTTTAATTTGTTGTGAAAGGAGTGGAAAGATAGCGCATACAAAAAAGATTTAGTACGGACAAATGTGATTGTCTTTTTAAGCTGCTAGTGAAACCAGTTCCGGGAGGTGAAGGGTGGTTAATCAACTTAATATGTGAGACTCATAATCATACTTTGGCTATGTCATTGATCGGACATCCATATGTTGGTCGACTAACTGAGGATGAGAATATTATTTTGGGTGATATGACAAAGTCGATGGTCAAACCAAATAATATTCTTCTCACTTTGAAGGATCACAATGCCCACAATTGTACAACAATGAAGCAATTGTATAATGCAAGATATGTGTATCGTTCTTCTATAAGAGGCAGTAATACTAAAAGGCAACAATTAATGAAGCTACTTGAACACAATATGTATATCCATTAGCATAGACCGACAAATGAAGATGATATATTTTTGACACATCCGAATGTAGTAAAATTGAGCAATTCATGTCGTATGGTATTTCTCATAGATAATACATACAAAACAAACAAATACAAACTCTTTTTACTTGACATTGTTGGTGTGACACTTACTGGAATGACATTTTCAGCTGCATTTGCTTATTTGGAGGTCGAACGTATAAACAATGTGTGTGGGCTCTTGAACAATTTAGAGGTATTTTTCTGAAAAGTGATGCACTCCCTAAAGTCATTGTTACTAACAGAGATTCAATATTGATTAATGCAGTGAAAATTGTATTTCCTAACTCAACGTACTTGTTTGGTTTCACATTGATAAGAATGTGAAGGCGAAATGTAAAACCATTGTGGGACAAAAAAAATGCATGGGACTATGTGATGGACGCATGAAAGAGTCTTGTGGATTGTCCTACTGAGAAATACTATGATGATTGTTTTATGAAGTTTGAAATTGTTTGCTCATTATGGTCAATGTTTGTTGACTATGTGAAATAGATGGTTGATTCCCCATAGACAAAGATTTGTAACAGCGTGGACGAATAAAGTGATGCATCTAGGAAACACTACAACTAACAGATATGAAAATTATTAATCAATATTTATTTTTGAAGAACATATTACTTGTTGAAAATAATTATTTGACCTTTTAGTTGTAGGGTTGAGTCTACCCATTTGACCTTAAAGAGACTACTACAGAAGAGTCTTGGAGATCTATGTAGTGTTTGGGATGTCATGAACAACATGATCACCTTGCAACACAGTGAAATAAAGGATCTTACAAAAGAATCACACATGTGGTCGGACATGTTTTTAAAGTTACCTTGTACAAAAGACTAATTTGCATGGTGTCAATGTATGCATTAAACCAAATTTTTGCAGAGTTTGAGCTAGTCAATTATGCTGGCATTGACAGTTCTCATTGTGGATGTTTTATGAGAACTACTCATCGTCTGTCATGTGCATGTGAGCTAGCTAGATATGTTGTTGGTTGCATACCACTTGACATAGTCCATCTGTTTTGGCGGAGACTAAGTTTTTCAGACCAAGGTTTAAATGAGTGCGAAGTCCACATAACCGAAGAGGTGGAAGCCATATCCAAGAGGTTTGAAGATCTTGATATATGTGGCAAAGTGACTCTAAAGTGTAAACTGCAGGAACTTGCATACCTTGATCTATCTTCAATGTGTGCTTCTCCTGAAAAGTTCAAAGCAAAAGGTGCTCAAAAGAAACAACTATGAAAACATCAAAGATCAACGAAGCGTGATCGCTCTTACTTTGAGTATGTGGATACATTGCATTCGGTGTAAAATAGCTGCTCCATACAAAAACGGTTTGCATCATCATCTGAACAAACAAAATCGAACACGAAGACGCCAATGCTGGATCAATTAATCCATGCATGTAGGATTTCATTGAAAACATTGTTGATGTTAAAGCTAATGGAAATTGTGGAAATCGTGTAATTATTTCCTTATTAGGTTATGGTGAATATTCATGGTCTTTGGTACACAACCATTTGCTAAAAGAACTTGGACAATGGTCTGATGAGTATATAGTCATGTTTGGTGGCATACATGAATTTGAGCATTTAAAGCGGTCCATACTTGTTGATGGATTATCGATGGTAAAAAATTTTACTGTCACATAGCCTTGGATAAATATTTTATTTATAATACTGATACAATTTGTTACATGCGGGTAACGATGAATAAGTGGATGAATATTACCGATATGGATTATGTCATTGCGTTAAGGTATAACGTCATCCTTGTTTCTCTTTCTTTCCAACAAAGCATGACGTTTTTCCCTCTTAGAAGTCAATCACCTAGAGATAGTGTTGTCCATCGCATTATATGTATTGGTTATGTCAATGACAATCATTTTGTTCAGGTATAACAATGACCGTATTATTTTAATTCCATGATTAAAGCACGTGTTATTAATATTTGAATGTGTTCTAGTCATTGTAATAAATTTTTCTAAGAGATGGATGCCCTATGCCTTAAACTGTTTTGTTATGGTCAACACATTGTCATTATGAAGCAAAATAGTGGCATACTCCTTATATTAGTCGAATGCACCAATATACTAATTTGATGAGGTTGCCCACACAACATGTTGATCTAGGAGAAGATTGAACATTTTGTTATTGTTTATATGTTTGTAACTTACATATGTGTAAGGAAGACCATTTTGTTTCAAAGAATTATAACTTACATATGCGTAATGAAGACAATTTTTTTTTCAAAGCATTATAGCTCAGAACGTGTAATGAAGACAAATATTTTTTCAAAGAATTATAACTTAGAACACGTAATAAAGACTTTTTTTTCAAATAATTTTAACTTAGAACACATAATGAAAACAATTATTTTAAATAATTATAATAGTCATATATAAAGTAAACACATACATTAATCATAGTCAATGAAATAATACAACCATCCTCAACCTTGTCTACCACCATCTCTCCCCAGTGGATCCCTTCTTCGTCTAGACCGTACATAATCATTTTCATGCTCAATGACACCCATGGCTAATGTAACGCCTTGAAATTTCAGTAATTGAAAATATATGTTTGATGTGTTTCTTGTTTTATGTAATTACTTTATTAATTTATATTAGTTGGAATGTTTTATGAATTATCCTTGTTCAATTGCTTGGTGTGGATGTTAAGTTATGTGGAGTTTGTTTGAGCTGCGTTGAAATTGTGTGATTTCGAGTTTGACCCAAAATCTGTTTTAATAAAATCACAATTCTGGATTGGTTAATCGTTGGATTGCCTTCATATTTTAAAGGTAGACGCCTAACTAACATATGTAAATTTTGACTGTTGGGATTGGTTAAACAACATCTAAAGAGTGAGATATTAATTTTTCAAAGAAGCCATGAAATTTCAAAATTTGGGTCAGCTCGCCCAGTAAAGCAAATATTCGCCTGGGCGAGTAAAGGCGGCTACAAATACATGAAGCAGCATAAAGGCATGAAAAAAAACCAGCCTTTTTCTTCCCCAAACAGCCACCCAACCCTTCACCCTTGTCCTCCACCAGCCACGGCCACTGGTGACCGCCATGAGTCGTCGTTTCTTGTCGTTGAACCACCACATGTAGAGGAACACTTTAATTGGAGCGGAATCTTCAAAACTCAACTTGAGGATTTGGTAGAGAACGGAGCCTCCAATCTTCCCTTCGCGGTTTCTTCAAGGTAATCGTGTTTTCTATGTCTTCTCCTAGCTAGTTTGAAGCCTCTCTTAATATTTTTTGTGATTTAGATACCGTTATTGGGTGTTTTTATACTTCCTTTGAAAAGTCTTTGAAAATGAGACGTCGTAAAAGTTTCCTTTTTATAATATTGATATCATTTTTATGACCTTCGTTGAACCCCAGTCACATTGGTGTGATTGGAATTTCAAAATGATGTTCTTTTGATGTGGACTTCCAAAACACCATTTTAGCTCATTTTTAAATTTGAGTAGATATTTGACCCCGAATATTAATTTTAACCTTTTCTTTGAAATCTATACTAAATTATCTTTAATTTGATATATAGAGCTCATCGTTTGGGCCAAAGTACGTGAACTTGAGAGATCTCAAAACGACACTACTAGGAGCTAACAGAGAAAGATAGATAGGTAAGGGAAGTTTATTGTTTGGTTACAGTTTTTGATACCATTGTTGGGGGTTAGGGAACCCAATTATGGGGATGTATGTTTGTCCCTGTTGTGTGCTACTTTTCAAGAAATATTATGTTTTAAACTAATAGGATGCAATATATTTATCATTGATGTATGTTTGTTCATGTTGGGTGCTCGTTTTCAAGAAAAATTGTGTTTTTAACTAATGGATGCGATGAATTTTTTATTGATGGATAAAAATGTGAATGATGTTATTGTTGTCATGATTGGATTTTTGGGAAAAGTCTTAATTATAGAGGATGCTCTGCCCAAAATTTTATAATATGTTCTCCTATTTAATTCTTTATTAAATGGGCATAAGAGTTTATTTTCTATATTGTAGTCCTCCTCTTTAATCTAGAAACTTTCCTAAAATATCAGTCTCGTGATAATATGGATTGTGAATGAATGAAGTTTGTGTTGTCTGAAAACCTGGGGAATGTGAATCTCAGACATATGTTATATAGATGTGAAATGCGATTGTCTGTGATGTTGATGATGATATTGAAATGAGATTATGTTGATGATTATATTAATATGAGATGATATTGATGGTTATGATGATGATGTTGAAATGAAATGATGTTGATGATATTTGAATGAAATGATATTGATGTTGTTGATGATATTGAGATTGAGGTGATATTGATGATGACATAAATGAGAGATGATGTTGAGGTTGATGATGTCATCA
Source organism: Glycine tomentella (assembly GCA_007407185.1). Classification (NCBI taxonomy): domain Eukaryota; kingdom Viridiplantae; phylum Streptophyta; class Magnoliopsida; order Fabales; family Fabaceae; genus Glycine; species Glycine tomentella. Next base: position 704,837 of record PYAF01004259.1, on the reverse strand, counting down.
TGTGAATGTATGTTGTACATGTGAGGTGCAGTGACCTGTTGGATATCCCTACGGGGAAGAGTTTACAAATTTTAAGCATTCCTGAAAAGAGAAAGGGATTGCTTAGAATCTCGGTCCACGGTCAGTGCATTGATGGTGTTCATGTTTCATACTTCATAATTGCAAGGAAATAGAATGGTGGTAGTAAGTACCGCGGGTACTTGGGGCATATCACTCTGTTTGGAACTCCCTCGTTACTCTAGCTGATCACCATGGGGGAGTGGCTTGTGCATGACAGGTGACCTCAACAAGTTATTGCATCATTTTCCTAAGTGAGTGTGTCATGTGGGCACGCTTAGGCTATTTCCTGAGGAATGGTACCATATTGCATTATGAGAGTTGAGTCAGATGCATGCATCATTTTGAGCATAATTGATTTGAATTGTGGAAAAATCTGATGACTAGTTTATTGAGTGTGTGTTGAACTAATTGATTACTGAGAATGATTGTGGTTATCATCACTACTTTCTTGCTAATCATTGTATCTGATGCCTATTGATCTTGTATAATAAACCCACCCTTGCAATTTTGTATCGTGTGGTTGGTACATGTGATGATCATGAATCTTCGTTTGTGGAAGCAGATGAGCAGCAGTAGGTGACGTTGGAAAGAGATCCCTTTTGTTGGAGCCGCCAAACCGACGTGATAACATTTGAATTTATTTTGGGAGAAAGTTGTGTTTTGTTATCAACTCTTTCTTAGTTGGTTCCTTGTTTCTATTTTATTTAAAATATAATATGTAAAAAACTGAATTATGTTCTGACAAGTGAATGATATGTATTTGTTTAATATATTTACATATATGTAATTATTTATGTATTTGTGTGATGTCTGGTGAGTGTAGTATCACGAAAAATTTACTCTCGTTTTCATAATTAAATTAATAGAGTTTTCATAAGAAAAAAAATTAAAATTTACACATTTAGAGTTAGTGATATTGTAGTGACGAGGCATGTTGGTATAGCTAATCTTATACATTGGTAATTTATAGTGTATGCATCTGTGCCAGTAATAACCATCCTCATGTCTATCACGTGTTGCAAGCTTTTTGCTATCTTTTCGCACACATCCTGAGACAAATACAATAACATATTAATAAATATTGGAAAATGAACACAATTTTCATAACAACATTGTAAGTATATTATACCACTGCATGTTGAGGCATCTCTGCATCAATAGTTGTTGCTACAGATGGATGTGTCATAACCCTTGTATCATCAAGCAACACAGCTGGATGTGGCATATCTAGTATAGGATCATGCACCATGGGAGGATGTTTAGGAGGCTCCCCATGCTATGGCGATCTCATGAATGGATGAAATATTATAATAACCATGGTTACAAAAAAAAATTAAAATAATAATATTTTCACTGTAGCTGGCGCTGATAGCATGGCACTGTAGCTGAAGGCTATTTTTCACGATTTTTGATGCCATCAGCGCCACAGATGCTGGAAATTGGCACCAAGGACGCCAGATGCACTGGATTTTGACGCCATCAGCGCCAGAGTGGCGCGATCAGCGCGGCATGTCGGTCAGGTCTAGTATATAAGGGCCATTTTACGAATTTTTGGGCCATTTTCGTTTTCTCCTTCCTTGGAACGACCAAACCTCCATTGTTGAGTGCCCCAAGCTTCCTAGACCTTGTTTCTTTCACCAAACCACATCCTTAAAGCACCAATCTTGTTAGAAATGTATTGTGAGCTACAATCCTTCCCTTAAATCCCTTGAAAACCCCTTTAAGCTGAGAATCCCTTTCTCAAGGGAAATCCTTAGAACTTGAGTTTGGCGAGGAACGGCTTCGATTCTTGGATACCTGAGCTAGGAGAAGCTGTCCACCAGCCCTTCTAGTCGCCATTGAGGTAAGAAAACTCGAGTTTTCCCAATTAATTTGTGATTTGGGGTTTTGGGGGAATAGTGACCCACTTGAGCTGGGGCTGGAATTAGCCATGGGTCCTGTAGAAAAGTGTGTTTAGAACGGTTTAATGGTGAAGGATTAGCTCTCAGATTGTAGTTTGGTGAACCTTGGTTCCTGGCTCGGAGTATGCATGTATGACTTGTGTTGGGTCACTGGCTGATGTTGTTGTGACATGCAAGAGCCTTAGTTATGGTTTTGCTGTGCCCGAGAAGCCAGATAAACGGTGCCCTGGGGGTGATATGGACCGTTCAAGCTATATTTTGAATTCTTGAGTAATTAGGCTGTATAGAGCTTAGAGCTCTCTATATTTGGCTCTCATTGAGTCTGTGGTGACTCTAAAGCCTTCTATTAAGCTGTGATGGACCTCTGAGAGACTGTGAGAAGCCTAGTGTGTGCTGGGCTATGGTAAACCTTAAGTTAGAGGACTTCTTGACATGTTGTGCTTGTTTGTATGATTGAATTGGTTTTGATACATGCATATATGCCTTGTTTAGGGATTGACACCGAGGGTTCAGTGGCGTAGGCCACCGAGCAGGGAAAGAACTGCAGAGCTCGGCTTTGCCAGGTAAGTTCTTGGTCCCTGGGGATGTTTCCCGCTTGTTGTGCTCCACCACACTCCGAGGGAGTGATGGTTGCATTCATGATGCATGCATTGTGGTTGTTGCATCCTCATAATGATATGTATGTTGCATCTATGCTTGAAAAATGTGTGATGCCTATGATTAGATCTTCTGGCCAGTAAGATAGATATGGACCTCCCTAGGAGAAGAACGCACCTCTTAGTTTGGTTTGCTCGTGGGTGATGATGATCCCAGGGTGATGATGATCCCTTAAGACCAAGAGATAGGTGTGTCCCGTCGTGGTTGATTGCCTATTCTCGGAGGTACCATATACGTGCGTCCATGCATAAGGGGTAGCTCCCGATGGGATGGCACGGGTGTGAGTTCCGGTCTCACGCTGAGGTTGGCGTTGATGATGATACGCCGTACATAGAGCAAGATGTCTTGCTCATATTGTTATGAGGGCCGGGAGGCCTGTATGATTGTGATAACCTTTGTTTGTGTCATGGAAAGTGGGCCAGGGTGGAGGAGATGCCTCCAAGGACCCTAAGCTTACTGAGATGTATATCTCACCCCGTGTGGGGTTTATGTGGTTACAGGTGACGCTTCTGGCAGAGAGGAGCGGTCTCCCGGCGAGAGGCCCCAGTAGAGATATTGTTTGCATGGCTGTGGACTGTAGGAGCCTAGCTGACTGGCTCATTTTGGTTCATGATATTTGTTTTGTACCCCTGTAGAGGGGAGATGTGTGTGTGTGCACACTTGATATGATTGTATAGTCTGGTACACCCTCGTGTGAGGGAAGTTATTCTGTTGTATAACCACTGGTGTGGTTCATATACTGATGTATATATGTACAGAACTCGTTTATGTTATGAAATGTAGTTTCTCCTGATTATATCTGTTAAGAATCTTGGTTATCTGCCTATAGTTATGGTTATGTTAAACTGGATCAGCAGGGGTGGGTTTTGTGTTATTATGTGGCATGATGATTGTGTTGTGATGTGTTTTTATATTCCATACATAATGTAATCAAGAAATTCAGTTCGATCGCTTCCGTATTGTTTTCAATGAAAGTTTTTAGCGCGATTCTGATATTATAGATTTTAATACGCCAGGTGCACACGGGGTGTTACATTTTATGGTATCAGAGCGGTTTCTTGATGGAAGCATTATGTATGGAGTTGGAGTGTTGCTTTTGACTATTGTTTGTGTTGACATGAGCATTGCATGTGGGTACACTAATTGTGGGCCTGATCAACTCACTGTTTGATGTACATGTGTAGTGCCATGGTGAGATCCAGAAACAACAGTAGGGCGACCAATGCCCAGTCTGATCCAGTCGCGGCTGCACTGGTAGCCATGCAGCAAGAGATAGCTGCAAATAGGCTGATTCAGGAGGATATGCAGCGTGAGATGGCTGCAACCAGAGAGGTGAATGAGGTCTTGATGAAGACTAATCAAGAGTTGCTAGAGGAGGTGAAGATCCTGAGGAGGGATGACAGAGTATCCTCCACACTTCCTGCACATGAGGGCGAGGGTAGTCGCCAGCAGATTGGTGGGAGCCACTTGAGAGGGGACCAGGTGTCCCAAGCTGAGGCTGAGAGTGATACAGCAGCCACAGGGAAAATGCTTATCACTTTTCGTAAGCATGACCCTCCATATGATTCGGTTGATGCAGCAAGGTGGCTGCAAGCTTTAGAGAAAATATTCACGGTGATGGAGTGTCCAGATCACCAGAGGTTGCTGTATGCGACCTATATGCTTCAGGGGGGATGCCCACGAGTGGTGGACGACCACAACCCAGTTGCTGAGAGGCCGGGGAGAAGATATCACCTGACAGATGTTTGAGGCCTGCGTCCTGGACAAGTACTTTCCCAGGGATGCCCAAGAGCAGAAGCAGGCAGAGTTTGACAGTCTCGTCCAGGGAAGCATGACGGTGGACGAGTATTTGGCCAAGTTTAATGAGCTGGCCAAATATGCTCACTTCAGGAGATCCTTGCCTGAAGCTGATGTCCTTGCTGCTAAGTTCCAGAGGGGACTTCGGGAGAGTATAGAGGAGCGGGTTGCTGGCAGTGGATCCCGTGATATGGACACCTTGGTGAGGCAGTGTCGCCAAGTGGAAGATATGTTGTGGAGACACATAGGCAATCAGCCTACTCCCTTAGTCAGATAGGAGGGGAGAAGGCCCAGCAGTTCTGGCCCACCCGACAAGGGTAAAGGCAAGGAGTTGAGAGTCTCTACTCCATCTGATAGATTCAAGAAAGGCTCTGGGCAGAGTGGTTCAGTTCGGAGGAGACAACCTCCGAAGTGTCCAGCCTATGGAAGGGAGCACTGGGGAGTGTGCCCCTCAGGTCAGATAATCTATTTCAGATGTGGCAAGCCAGGCCACACATCTCGAGAGTGCCCACAGGCAGAGGGCTGGGCACAGGCTGCTCCAGTGGAGATGAACGCACCTATAGCAGGACGGGTGTACACTGTTGATGCCAGGGAAGCAGCCAGAGCTCCAAACTTGATTAGAGGTACTGTTCTGATCGATGACTGTGATGTGAGAGTTTTGTTTGATTCTGGAGCTACACATTCCTTCATACAGGATGTGATTGCTGATAGGCTTAAATTGCCTAGGCTCAGTTTTGCTCCTCCGATGGAGGTGATCACAGCATCTAGAGAGAGATGTCAGGTGAGCACGTGTTGCAAAGACGTACAGTTCCAGTTTGAGGGCAGAGAGTATATAATTGATCTGTACTGTCTAACTATGCCTACCCTTGAGATTATCCTGGGTATGGATTGGTTGGCCAAGTATGGCGTGATGCTAGACTATTGTCAGAAGAGGGTTGTTGTGCCTTCTGATGGAGCTAGCTCAAGTTCCACCTCTTTCTTATCAGTCTTGCAAGCTCGCAAGGCCATTAGGGAAGGAGCTCAGGGCTATATCTTCTCATGTGTGACTGAAGATAAGCCAAGTGTTGATCTGTCGCAGATCCCGGTGGTGATCGAGTTTGTGGATGTGTTTCCTGCAGAGATTACTCAGCTACCACCAGAAAGAGAGATTGAGTTCTCCATTGATTTGGTTCCTGGTGTAGGACAAATATTTGTGGCACCCTATCGCATGGCTCCTCTGGAGTTGAGGGAGCTGAAGGTGCAGTTGGAGGACCTGCTGTCCAAGCAGTTTATCAGATCGAGTGTTTCACCTTGGGGAGCACCGGTGATCTTTGTGAAGAAGAAGGACGGCAGTATGAGATTATATGTGGATTACAGGTAATTGAATAAGGTTACTATTAAGAATAAGTATCCTCTGCCTCGTATTGATGATCTGTTAGATCAGTTAAGGGGAGCCAGAGTGTTCTCTAAGATCGACCTGAGATCCGGATATCATCAGATTCGGATCAAGCCTGTAGACATACCCAAGACAACCTTCCGGTCTAGGTATGGTAACTTTGAGTATCAGGTCATCCCCTTTGGTCTGACGAATGCCCCAGTAGTGTTCATGGACTATATGAACAGGGTGTTCAGACCTTTCCTGGATCAGTTTGTGGTGGTGTTCATCGATGACATACTGATCTACTCCAGGACGGAGACAGAGCATGCCGAGCATCTCAGGACTGTCCTTCAGATTTTGAGGGACAAGCAGTTGTATGCCAAGTTGGCCAAGTGTGAGTTTTGGTTGTCAGAGGTGAAATTCCTTGGCCATGTGATCTCAGCAGCTGGTGTATCAGTTGATCCCAGCAAGATAGAGGCTGTGATGTCGTGGGAGAGACCCAAGGACGTATCTGAGATCCGGAGTTTCCTGGGATTGGCCGGCTATTACAGGAGGTTTATTCAGGGATTTTACCAGTTGGTGATACCTCTGACTCGACTCACGTGGAAGGGGGTTCCGTTTGTTTGGACCCATGAGTGCGAGCAATGTTTCCAGGAGTTGAAGGAACGGTTGACTACAGCTCCAGTGTTGACCCTTCCTGACATTGAAGGAAGCTTTGAGGTATATTGTGATGCTTCCAAGCGGGGGCTTGGATGTGTGCTGATGTAGGATAAGAAGGTGGTTGCCTATGCTTTCAGGCAACTAAAACCTCATGAGGAGTCTTATCCTACTCATGACTTAGAGCTGGCAGCTGTGGTGTTTACTCTAAAGATCTGGAGGCACTATCTATACAGTGCTAAGTTGGTGGTGTTCAGTGACCACAAGAGTCTCAGGTATCTCTTTGATCAGAAAAAGTTGAATATGAGACAGAGGCGATGGATGGAGTTCCTCAAAGATTATGATTTTGAGTTGAAGTATCATCCAGGCAAGGCGAATGTGGTTGCTAATGCCTTGAGCAGGAAGCATGTGACTGCCGCCTGCTTGATGATCTCTGATTGCAAGTTGATAGAGCAATTCAGAGATATGCTCCTGACGGTGACAGAAGGTGCTCATGGTCTTGAGTTGCGCCGAACCAAGGTGGATAATGAGTTGATCAGGAGAATTCGAGAAGCTCAGAAGCAGGATGAGGCTGTGAGGACCATGATTGGTCAACAGGATGTCTCCTGGGAGGATCACGACTTGGTGTTGTACCAAGGTCGTATTGTGGTGCTTGAGGGCGAGTTGGTGGATGCCGTCCTATCTGAGGCACATAAGGGCCAATTCAGTATTCATCCAGGTGCCACCAAGATGTATCATGATCTGAAGAGGAATTTCTGGTGGCCAGGGATGAAGAGAGACATAGCTGAGCACGTGGCTAAATGTCTAGTGTGTCAGAAAGTAAAGATTGAGCATCAGAGACCGTCTGGTCTACTACAGCCTTTGCAGATCCCTGAGTGGAAATGGGACAGCATTTCCATGGATTTTGTGGTGGGATTACCAAGGACTCAGAATGGATATGACTCCATCTGGGTGATTGTGGATAGGCTGACCAAGTCTGCTCATTTCTTACCTGTGCGATCTGACTACACTGCAGAGAAGTTGGCCCAGCTGTATGTCAGGGAGATTGTGAGATTGCATGGTGTCCCGGATAGTATTATCAGTGACGGAGATCCAAAGTTCACCTCGAGGTTTTGGGGTGCTCTTCAGGATGCTTTTGGGACCCAGCTGAGGCTTAGCACAGCCTACCATCCTCAGACAGATGGTCAGACAGAGAGGACCATCCACACTCTGGAGGATATGCTGAGAGTTTGTGCCTTGGAGCAAGGTACTAGCTGGGACAGATACCTACCTCTGGTGGAGTTCTCATACAACAACAGTTTTCATGCCAGCTTGGGCATGACACCATATGAGGTTTTGTATGACCGATGGTGCAGGACTCTAGTCTGTTGGACAGAGGTAGGGGAGAGACAACTTCTTGGACCTAAGATGGTTCAAGAGACTTCTGGGTAGATCAGGATGATCAGAGACAAGTTGATGAAGGCTCAAAGTCGACAGAAGAGCTATTATGATCATAAACACAGACCCCTGCAGTTTGATGAGGGTGATCATGTGTTTCTAAGGCTGTCTCCAGTCACAGGTGTAGGACGGGCTTTGGGCGTGAGGAAGCTGAGTCCTCCCTATCAGATTCTTCAGAGAGTAGGGCCAGTGACTTACAGACTAGCTTTACCTCCCAACTAGCAGGGCTGCACGATGTTTTTCACGTGTCTCAGTTGAGGAAGTATGTGGCTGATCCCTCACACGTGGTAGAGCCCGACACAGTTCAAATTAGAGAGAATCTGACAAGTCCTACACGACCCTTGAGGATTCTGGACAGAATGGAGAAGCAAATCTGGAGCAAGACTATTCCCATAGTCAAGGTGCAATGGGAAGGCAAAACCCCTGAGGAGGCGACTTGGGAGCAGGAGCTATTGCAGCTTTATCCCGAGTTGCTTAACAGGTATGATTTTGAATTTTGCAGACAAAATTCTTAAAAAGGAGGGAAGAATATAATAACCATGATTACAAAAAAAAATTAAAATAATAATATTTTCACTATAGCTGGCGCTGATAGCGTGGGATATGGCGCTGATAGCGTGACACTGTAGCTGAAGGCTATTTTTCATGATTTTTGACGCATCAGCGTCAGAGTGGCGCCAGTAGCGCCACAGATGCTGGAAATTGGCGCCAGGAGAGCCAAAGTGGCGCCAAGGACGCCAGATGCACTGGATTTTGGCGCCATCAGCGCCAGAGTGGCGCGATCAGCGCAACATGTCGGTCAGGTCTAGTATATAAGGGCCATTTTATGAATTTTTGGGCCATTTTCATTTTCTCCTTCCTTGGAACGACCAAACCTCCATTGTTGAGTGCCCCAAGCTTTCTAGACCTTGTTTCTTTCACCAAACCACATCCTTAAAGCACCAATCTTGTTAGAAATGTGTTGTGAGCTACAATCCTTCCCTTAAATCCCTTGAAAACCCCTTTAAGCTGAGAATCCCTTTCTCAAGGGAAATCCTTGGAACTTGAGTTTGGCGAGGAACGGCTTCGATTCTTGGACACCTGAGCTAGGAGAAGCTATCCACCAGCCCTTCTAGTCTCCATTGAGGTAAGAAAACTCGAGTTTTCCCGATTAATTTGTGATTTGGGGTTTTGGGGGAATAGTGACCCACTTGAGCTGGGGCTGGAATTAGCCATGGGTCCTGTAGAAAAGTGTTTAGAACGGTTTAGTGGTGAAGGATTAGCTCTCAGATTGTAGTTTGGTGAACTTTGGTTCCTGGCTCGGAGTATGCATGTGTGACTTGTGTTGGGTCACTGGCTGATGTTGTTATGACATGCAAGAGCCTTAGTTATGGTTTTACTGTGCCCGAGAAGCCAGATGAATGGTGCCCTGGGGGTGATATGGACCGTTCAAGCTATATTTTGAATTCTTGAGTAATTAGGCTGTATAGAGCTTAGAGCTCTCTATATTTGGCTTGCATTGAGTTTGTGGTGACTCTAAAGCCTTGTATTAAGTTGTGATGGACCTCTGAGGGTCTGTGAGAAGCCTAGTGTGTGCTGGGCTATGGTAAACCTTAAGTTAGAGGACTGCTTGACATGCTGTGCTTGTTTGTATGATTGAATTGGTTTTGATACGTGCATATGTGCCTTGTTTAGGGATTGACACCGAGGGTGTCAGTGGTGTAGGCCACCGAGCAGGGAAAGAACTGCAGAGCTCGGCTTTGCCAGGTAAGTTCTTGGTCCTTGGGGATGTTTCCCACTTGTTGTACTCCACCACACTCCGAGGGAGTAATGGTTGCATTCATGATGCATGCATTGTGGTTGTTGCATCCTCATAATGATATGTATGTTGCATCGATGCTTGAAAAATATGTGATGCCTGTGATTAGATCTTCTGGCCAGTAAGATAGATATGGACCTCCCTAGGAGAAGAGCGCACCTCCTAGTTTGGTTTGCTCGTGGGTGATGATGATCCCAGGGTGATGATGATCCCTTAAGACCAAGAGATAGGTGTGTCCCGTCGCGGTTGATTGCCTATTCTCGGAGGTACCATATACGTGCGTCCATGCATAAGGGGTAGCTCCCGATGGGATGACACGGGTGTGAGTTCCGGTCTCACACTGAGGTTGGCGTTGATGATGATACGCCGTACATAGAGCAAGATGTCTTGCTCATATTGTTATGAGGGCCAGGAGGCCTGTATGATTGTGATAACCTTTGCTTGTGTCATGGAAAGTGGGCCAGGGTGGAGGAGATGCCTCCAAGGACCCTGAGCTTACTGAGATGTATATCTCACCCCGTGTGGGGTTTATGTGGTTACAGGTGACGCTTCTGGCAGAGAGGAGCGGTCTCAGGGCGGGAGGCCCCAGTAGAGATATTGTTTGCATGGCTGTGGACTGCAGGAGCCTAGCCGACTGGCTTATTTTGGTTCATGATATTTGTTTTGTACCCCTGTAGAGGGGAGATGTGTGTGTGTGTGTGTGTGTGCACACCTGATATGATTGTATAGTCTGGTACACCCTCGTGTGAGGGAAGTTATTCTTTTGTATAACCACTGGTGTGGTTCACATACTGATGTATATATGTACAGAACTCGTTTATGTTATGAAATGTAGTTCCTCCTGATTATATCTGTTATGAATCTTGGTTATCTACCTATAGTTATGGTTATGTTAAACTGGATCAGCAGGGGTTGGTTTTGTGTTATTATGTGGCATGATGATTGTGTTGTGATGTGTTTTTATATTCCATACATAATGTGATCAAGAAATTCAGTTCGATCGCTTCCGTATTGTTTTCAATGAAAGTTTTTAGCGCAATTCTGATATTATAGATGTTAATACGCTGGGTGCACATGGGGTGTTACAAATATGATATAAAAGCACTCCATATACCTTACAGCACACTGACTACGAAGAGTAACAAACTCTCAGGTCGGTGCAAGGTATTGGAAAAAATGCAACCATCTATCATCAATGTCTTTATCAGATGGGGATTTGGAGTCATGGAATTGGCTGAACATATCTAAATTATCTTAATACCCTTTTTGGTAGATGTCTAACAATATACAGACCCTGTCCGATATATCTAGAAAATAGAGAAATAATCTCAAATTCTATGAACCCACGGTGATTAACGTATGGTATCCAAGACATAGCATTTGTCGTCATCCTATCGAACCGTTTACGATAGGTCATCATTGGTAATGCCTTCCCACACTTCCAGTGATAGCCACATGGTTGGCTCTGATGGTAGTCCTCATTTGCAATCACATTCCCAATAGTTGGGAAATGCTTGTAGATCCAACACTACAATTACAAATATAAGAATGACAAATAAAAAGTTAATAGTAGATAGAAAGTTTAAAAAAAATAACAATGATAAATGTCAATAGAATTACTTGCAAGAGAGTAATATATCCTACAAGATGTTTATTGTGGTGCTTTGACGCATAATTTAGATTGTCATACATGTGAACGAGTGCAGACGCTTCCCATTAAAATCCTTTGGACTGCTATAGGTCACGAAAATGCATCCAAGAATATTACACCGATATGTGTGACAAATATTGTGCAACTTACAAGCTACAAAAAATATGCTTTAGCTGCTGCAATTCATTTCCTTGACTCACATTTCAAACGCTAAATGTCTCGCAGTCAAGAAAGTCGAACATATGCCCTGTGGCATTGCCCTGTCTCAGCTTTTGCTTCTTCTGTAGTGACTTCAAGCAACTCAACTAACAACTGGACTGCATACTCTACATCTATTGCATCATAGGTATGGAAGGAACCTATAATTTGTAGATATAACAACGATGCCACATCATTGAGGGAAATAGTCATCTCTCCTATGGGCAGATGGAAACTGCTAGTTTCCTTGTGTCATCTCTGCACAAAAGCAGATAAAAGTCCCCTATCTCCTATCTCCATTGAACATGTAATCAGAGGACTTAAGCCTATACCTGCCACTAAACCTTCAATTTCAGGTGCAGGCCTTCCAAATTTCTGCACCTTCCTTCCATAAGAAGTCAACTTCAACTCAACACGTTTATGCAAACAATAATAAATAATTACGACAGTTAAAATGACAAAAATATGTAAATATCTTATAATTAAACACATAAGTACCTCTCATGCCCACACTCTGATTGGCACATGATCAGCACATAATGTCAACACTGATGTATCTTGGGTCCCGCCTAGAAAAACCTCTAAATCAACACCTTCATCCTCCATAACTGGAATGTGAGGCTCCTTATGAGTCTCGTAAGTAGCAACATCCTCATCCTTAAAAGAAAATGAGTTATTAAAAAATTGAAGAAGAAAAAACCCATGCGGATTGGCAATCTCTATGGGTTTAACATAAATTTGTTTTTTTTATAGAAAAACAAAGCAACAGAGAAACTCACAATGACAACGATGAAAGACGATGAAATAAATAATGAACAGGAAGCACTCCTTTTTGAGGTGAACGATGGAGCTGGGTGCAGGAAGAAAAGGAGGATGATGCAAGTGGAGCAACAAAGAACGAGCGATGCGAGAACAAGAACGAGCAATGCGAGAACGAGAACGAGCAATGCGAGAACGAAGAAGAAGAAGAAGCTAAATGGTGTGAGCGAGGAGTCCGTACTTAACATTTTTACTAAAGGGCAATTTTGGATATTCACTACTTCATGTTGGATGTATCTGATTTTTTAATGACTTACGAAGAAATGTCCGACATCATGCTAGAATCTTAGACCACATACCCTATCTGGAACCAAATTAAGTAGTGACAAAGGGTTACAAGGGTGATTACTAGTAATTAAGATCGATGACATTAGTTGAGAAAATCTTATGAGACCTATGCCACCAAACACCTATAAATAACAAAGGCAAACTCTGGTGCCACTATGACATCTCCTACCTTATTGTTACTCTAGACATCAAAGTCTTTCTTATAATTTATAAGAGCACCACCATAACCTACTAGAGATTGCACCAGATTTTCAACACCAGAGTGGAACCTTCTACACTTAGTTATTATTGACATCCCTAAAATCAACACGTTAATCACTATTTTAAGCTCATAGATGTTTTTATTCAGCATGAGCTTTTGTCGTTAAAAACAAAACTAAGATAAAAATTACAAATTTAATTGAAATAATTAAGAAAAAAACAAGTAATTAGTTTATTTAAGAAAAGAAAGAAATTGAATTGATTGGATTTAATGTTTAAAAGTGGCTGATTAAAAAAAAGGCACGCAACAAAGGGGGACATGAGATAATTAAAAAGACGGGGTAGGAAAAATAAACAATAGAAGCAGAAAGAAGGCAACAAAGTTTCTTAGAGTTGGTAGCTAATTCGATTCTTAAACATACTAATAGAAATTTGATTATCTGATCGAATGTATGAAAAAAACATTATTGAAAGGTGAAAACTCACTTTGTTAATCTCTATGACTCAAAAATTAATCTCATATTGACTATAAAGATATCTTGTTTCTCGGGAAAAAAATCAAGGGAGAAATTTTCAAAATCCTAGAGAGTATCTTGAATAAAAGAACATGCACCTAGCAAAAAGAAAGAAAAAAAGTTGAAGCACGATAAGAGAGCAAGATAGAGGTACAAAATAGATTTGAGGTAACATGGTTTTGTTACATGATAGAGTTTAGAATTGCATGATTTCCCTCTAATCCATACCAAATTTCACAGCAGTCATGAATAAAAAGAACAAGAAATAACCATGTTCACTATTTTCAATTTTTCATTGGATACCAGCAATAGACATAATTTGTGTTCCCCCTTCAGCCTTTGCTCGGCCATTGCTTGCGTCTCTTCCATCAAAGCCGTCGAACAAGAACCCCTGTTTTTCCTTGTCTCATGTTTTTATTTTATTTTTCTTTCAGATTTGAAACTGTGAGGATTTTAGTTGGGCTAGTCATGGTTTTCGTTTTGTGGGCCGAGGCCCTCTTTTAGTAGGCCGTTTAAGTAGTGAGATTTTCTTTAGAGTGAGCTTGTTTAACATTTGTATAGTATTAATTGCTTTAATCACATTTTTAAGAAATAAAAAACTTGAAAGGATAAAATGATCGAAAATTTCGGTGGGATCATGGGTCAGGAATTTGGAATTAGGCCAATTTAGATTAATTTCTAATTTGCAACAGCTTTTTATAGCAAAATCTTACTTATAATACTTTTATCAGGTAAGAATACCAAATTTTGTGAAGTTTATAGCAATTTATGGAAGAATTAGATAATAGAATTTATCAAAAGTTGAAGTATATAAATTAACTTTAATTTATGTGAATTTTTTTATTTACTGTATCTTTCAATTTATTTTATTTTTATGTGAATAGAATTTTTAGAATTTATTCAATAGAACCTATAGCAAGAAAGAACCTACAACATTACTTTTATCCATAATTGTGAAATCCGGCTCGATAATTGATCCGGTCGAGGTAGTGGGTCAGTGATTTAACTGGTGGGCCAGTAATTGGTCCAGTTTGATCCGGTATATATTGAAAATTTAAAATTATATATGTATTTATTATATATAAGTATATAACTAACATTAGTAAAAAAAAAAGTTCATTCATATTCCAAAATTCAAATTTAAACAATTTTTATTTTCATAAAAAAAAATTTAAAAAGCGGTTGGGTCGGATCAGTTCAACTTGGATGCGATGACCAATTCGACCCGATCAACTATGTAAATGATTCGAAAGTGAAATCGACCCGATTAGACCACTGAATCTCGATTGGACGGATCCAGACCAAGTTTGATAATACTGCTTTTATCCTTAAAAATGAAAAGAAATTGATTAATCCCGTCTATTTTTGACATCATCACATTAATCTCTTTCAAGAAAGTACTAATATGATTGGCATTGGTTTAAGACAAAAATGACATTTTTTTAATTTTGAAGATTAATGTGACTAATCCTAACTTTTTATAAATAAAAAATGTGTTTCATTCCTTTTACAAAAGTTCATTACATTAGTTTTCTTTTCTGTACCAACAAAAACATTACTTTAAAAAAACTGTGAATCATATATCAACTTAATACTTAATAAAATCATTTTTTAAATCAAAGGGTATCTAAAGGTTTTTATTTGACATTAAATTAAATACTCTCCCTGAAAATTGAACATCAGATTTTAATAAAACCATTAACGACATAAATTAGTTCCTAAAAATATAAAAACATTATTAATTCAAGTCAAAAAAAGAAATAAAATATCCTATATGTTTAATCTTCATACAATTAAATAATTTTTTCCCTTCAAAAAATTTAAAATGTCTTCTAAAATTTTGAGTAATGATACTTATACATCTCATTTTCTTATAACCTACTTTCACCCCTTTTTTTCTCTATATCTCTACCATTTTCATTACATCACATGCTAATTTTAGTGTGAATAAGTCTCTCATATGATATAATATGAACCTCTTTAGAAGATCATTAGATTCATCTCATCTGCAAATTATTTTGAGGCATATTAGATTTTATTTCCTTCTCTTTCCTATCCCTTTCTACTTTCCATTCTCCAACAAATTTATCGTCGCTCACCACTAGAGAAAAAAGTTAAGGGATAAAAAAAATTAACACATGATTAGAGGCATGAAGAAGAAAGTTGTAATATTAAACTTAACATGTTAAAAGTTTAAAGTTGAGGGGGGGAATTTTCTATTTTAGGTGCAATTGCTAAGGCATTTTGATTTTTTAGGAGCAGTGGATGCCCCTTTTCATATGTATAGTTTTGCCCTTGCTCATCATCGTTGAAATCCTCCTCCATTCTTCGACTGTTTCGTCATCACTCATTGCTGCCTGAGGCATTTTTGGGCAGTGACAATGACTATCCTCCTTCGATCCCATTAACACAACCAAAAAATAGTAACTTAAATTATATAAAAAAAAAATACAAACATTCTCAACACAACAAAAGAAACCAAAACATCAATGAGTAGAAGTCTGTATCAAAAAAGAAAGTAGTTTTGATGTCAACCCCTCCAAAATTCCCCTAGTTTTAGGGCGCGCTAGCACCGAAGGCACCAGATCGACTTCGTCAGAGCCATGGCAAATCCACGACCACAGATCCACACTGAACCATCGCGAATGGTCTGTGTTTGACGCTTCAAAATCCATTAGTTCACAGCACGTCCACACTACTCCGCACTAGACCCATGACATTGTCAACTTCATCGAAGTCACACTGGTTAGTGATTTGATAAAATTACTAAATCAAGAGATCGAAATCAAGGGGTCTTTCTTATGGATTTTTTGTCCAATATCTAGGTTAAACCTTGGTTGGTTGGTTGTTGCTTCGATTGTGGAAAGTGATGATGTGGGCCTTCAAAGTGACCTTTGGCGGTGGAGGGTCCATTAGAGGCAATGGATGCATCACCAAAGGCGACATATACGCTCGTCGGAGGTGACGAAGAAGGAGGAAAAGTCAAAAGTTAAATATTTTAATAAATATAATGCATAATAAAAATAGACACCTCACATGAATCTAAAAATTGTCAATAATAATACATAATAGATCAAGCTAATCCACCAAAACAATGACTTACATAGCATATCATTATTATCATTTTCTTTCTCCTTTTTTCCCTCTATCTCTCACCAATCCACCCCAAAATGGGAGGACCTTGATCTTTTTCCCGAAATTTCTCTTCAAGTACCGACTGAAACATTTAGTCTTTCAGAATGTAACAGCTAGCCAACGGCAATTCATGGCAGTGAGTGATGGTGGTACACATAGAAAGAAGAAAAAAAAAACTGATGTAACAAAATTGAGTTAATAAATAGTAAAAAATGACATGCAATAAATGTTGTAGATTACAGTGTAAACAAGTAAGGGAGGAGGTGAGGCGGGGAAGGAGACCGGGTGGGTCAGAGGCACACGTTTTACGCAGGCAATTCCATGTGCCCACATGGATAATTGGAGAGACCCTCGCAATTTTGCGGAGGGAAAATAAAAAAACCCACAAACACAAACCAAAACATGAACAATTACAACATCATCAAACGACAACTGAAACACCCACAACCATATCTCGCAAATTAACACACTACTTCACCTCCCCTCTTTTCACGCTCCACCAATAATCAAAAAGTTTCAAGCTTTCAAGTTAGTGGGGTGAGTGAAAAAAACAAGAAGAAGAAGAAGCAGCATAAGAAAATGAAGGAAGGAAATGATGGGTTTGTGAGAGCAGATCAGATTGATCTGAAGAGCATCGATGAGCAGCTCGAGAGGCACCTCAGCAAGGTTCTGATGAAGCAGAAGGAAGAGGACGATGCTGGCTCTGATCATTCTCGTCGGTCTAGCTCCTTTGCCACTGCCACTAAGTTCAAAAGTGTGGCGGGTAGTGCTGGCGCCACTACCTTCAAGAAGCAGAGGCAGGAGTGGGAAATTGACCCTTCTAACCTCATCATCAAGAGTGTCATAGCCAGGGGAACCTTCGGCACTGTCCACCGCGGCATCTATGATGGCCAAGATGTTGCTGGCAAGTTCGATCCATTAAAACATGCATGTTTTGTTTTAAAAACTTGGCTTTTCCAGATTTCGGTGTTTTTTCTTTTTTCAATTTTCTCTTTGGAATGAAATTTTAGAATTTGGGTTAGGACTTAATTCAGCTTGAACGAGGAAACGAGGGTTGCCTGTCGCTATATGCATTATTTTGATCATATCACTACTTAATGAGATCTCCTACACACCTCCTCTCACTGAGGACAGGACTTCTCCAACGTGAAGTTTTTAGAACTTGACATCTGTCTAAATAGGCCTAATAAGAATTACTATAGTAAGCCTTAGCTCATTTTAGAATTTGAGTTTGAACTTAACATCTAGCTCATGGAATGAAGGTTGCCTCCCACATACATACATACATATATATATATATATATATATATATATATATATATATTATTTTGGTCTTATTACTAGTTAATGTGAGATCTTCAACAAACTCACCCATGTTAAGGAATGAACATCTTGATCG
This sequence comes from Glycine tomentella, assembly GCA_007407185.1. Lineage (NCBI taxonomy): Eukaryota > Viridiplantae > Streptophyta > Magnoliopsida > Fabales > Fabaceae > Glycine > Glycine tomentella. The sequence goes on along the minus strand of PYAF01004259.1, from coordinate 686,967 downwards.
GTCTAACAATAATTACTATGATAGACCCTAATATCATCTTACAATTTTGAGTTTAGGAATAACTTCACCCATAATCTAGCTCAGAGAGTGAGAGTTGCCTCTCATATATATACATTGTTTTGGCTATATTACTAGTCAATGTAGGATCTCAAACATAAACTGATGATGCTGTCAGTTAAGTTGAGTAAATAAGAATCAACCCATTTAATTACAAAATGAAAAAAATTGTTCATCATCGGAGAAACTCTGTTTTCTTGAAAGGAGTGGAATTTTGTGATGATTTGGTGATGGGTCGTTTTGGATCCATTGCTATGCGTTTTATAACTCAAACATGGCTGTTTTGCATCTAAAAATTTACGTGATTCCAGTTGATGGTATTGGTTTTCTGGGGAATGCTGACTATAATTTAAGTAGAATTATTATGTCTTGATTGACATGGTGGTTTGCTTTTCTGTATTTGACTGAAAAATGTTGTGATTATTTAATTTACGAGCAGTTAAAATGCTGGACTGGGGTGAAGAAGGGCACCGGACAGAGGCTGAAATTGCTGCCCTCAGGTCAGCGTTTACACAAGAAGTCGCTGTTTGGCATAAACTTGAACATCCTAATGTCACTAAGGTGAACTTCCTTTCTTCAGCTTCAATTTTTCTCTTGTTTTTAGTTGAGTTTGTGGACTATAATGTTGCATTGCATTTTTTTGGGGAAAGATGGGGAAAGAGGGAAGCAGGTTCTAGGTTCGCTTCTTGATATAAAAAGGGGTAACTGTGTAAGGTTGTATGAACTTAGATTATCACATAAGAATTTCATTTTCAGGAGAAGGTTATTCAGTCCTCTGTCCTCCTCTATAATGTCTATGCCAGGTGCATTTGGATTTATACTGTCTTTCAAGACTATCGAACTTTAGCTCTTTTTAGTTAACGGTCTATGATTCCAACCTATGTAGTTTTCAGGGATTTCATTTTTCACTATGTTTCCCCCACCTCCCTGCTTTCCCTTGACTTATGTTCAACTTGAATTTGCTGGAAATTGAGAAATGGGGTTTCTTTTTTGTTGTTGCAGGCCTTTTCATGATACTTTGATCTTCTAGCAAATTGTTTTATGAGCATGATATATGCAGGTTTCCTTCTGTAATAGTATTCCAGATCGTTTTATGCTTCTTTGATCTTCTGTAATACAAATAGTTCTTTTTTTATTTTGAACCTTATTCAACATATATGAGCTTGCCTGTCCTACAAATTTTGTTCTCCAATTCTTTATACTGATAATCAAATTTGGTTTGTTAACTAAGGATATGGAAGTTGGAATAATTTCAGCATAATGGTTTTGTTGGGTGGGTGTTAGGATATGCAAGTTGAAATAGTTGGTAAGACTGTAGAGAATCTTTTCAGAAATAACATTTGCAAAGCTTGCAGCATTGGTTGCATAAAAGATGACCATCTTAACAGGGTCTGGAGCTCATTTCCCTTAAATTTTAGATCTTAAAAAGCATTTTTTAAGAGAACTCTGTTGATTATATCCTATGTAAGAAAAAGTAGGGCAATTGTACTTCAAACTTCTATCTCTTTAAACAGATTAGATACTCTTTTGATGTAAGATTAGATAGTGATAATAGAAAGAAAAAAAATGTGGTTTTGCTCTATAGCCGTTCTATACATTTTTCTTTTATTGCAACTTCAAAGTTATTTGAGCCTGAAGAAGGCTTTTGGTGCTGGTGGATTGAAATGAATGTGAATAGGTATTTTCCATTTGGGTATTCATTCATATTTATGTTGACCAAATCTTATGAAAAATTCAACCATAAACATGAAAGATATTCTATATCTTCATGCAGCAACAATGTGTCCTGGTCTTTGTCCTACTATTTTCTAGGACAAAAGATCTTGTAATATTGAGAACAAGACTAGTCATAATGCTCCTACCTACTCTTCATAACATTTTCTCTTTTCTGTTCTATCTTGTGACATTGGCAATTAATCCATCCACCCTCCCCACTCCCTTTTCAAAGGGCATAATGCACTTTTATGTAAGTGATTTTATTTCCTAGTTTCTCAAGCAATTTTGTTTGTTTGTTTGTGTTTAGTTTATAGGGGCAACAATGGGGTCTTCAGAATTACAGATACAGACTGATAATGGTCTAATTAGCATGCCAAGCAATATCTGCTGTGTCGTTGTAGAGTATCTTGCTGGAGGTACGCTGAAATCTTTCCTAATAAAGAATAGGAGGAGGAAGTTAGCTTTTAAGGTTGTCATCCAGCTGGCACTTGATCTTGCAAGAGGGTATCTATCATTTTGTAATTTTACATCAACGTAACTGGTTTAGCCGGTTAAGACCAAAGACTGTCTTGTAATTTGTTTAGATAGATAACCCCTCAAATTGAATTCACTTGGTTTTGCAGGCTGAGTTATCTTCACTCTCAGAAGGTTGTCCACAGAGATGTAAAGACAGAGAATATGCTGTTGGACAAGACACGCACTGTCAAAATTGCTGATTTTGGAGTTGCACGTGTCGAAGCATCAAATCCTAATGACATGACTGGGGAGACTGGTACACTTGGTTACATGGCTCCTGAGGTGTGTAGCCGGTTTCCCTAGAAACTTTTACCGGAATTAGAAATTATTGTACAGGCATATATATATCAGAGTCGAGAGTCTTGCAGTGTCCAAAACTCACTTGATCTGAATGGAAATGGCAATATCCTGTCCCCATGTGTTATCTGAGTGGGGGTTTATTTTCCCTTTCTTCAGAGTCATTCATAACTTGCATTCTTCAATAAAAAAAAGGTTATATAAAAGTATTTAATATGTTCAAAGACAAAACTTGTGTAATTGACTACTCAGTCATTTGACAAATGGGTGGTGGTTTACAGGTTTTGAATGGCAACCCCTATAACAGGAAATGTGATGTGTACAGTTTTGGCATCTGTTTGTGGGAAATATATTGCTGTGACATGCCATATCCTGACCTAAGTTTCTCAGAGATTACTTCAGCCGTTGTTCGCCAGGTATATCTAATTCTTGTTTTGATTCCATCATTTGAGAAGTGTTTGATACTGTCGATTCAGATCTAATGAAGATATTATTATTTTATTTTTGTTGAAATTTTAGAATCTGAGACCAGAAATGCCAAGATGTTGCCCAAGTTCTTTGGCAAACGTGATGAAACGATGCTGGGATGCCAATCCTGATAAACGGCCCGAAATGGATGAGGTAGTTGCCATGATAGAGGCTATTGACACATCCAAAGGTGGAGGTATGATCCCTGTTGATCAGCAGCAGGGTTGTTTTTGCTTCCGTAAGCACAGAGGACCTTGATCCTTACCCCCAACAATCTATTATGATTTTTAGCTATTCAAAGAATCAATAGGTATCTATGGTGAGAAAACAGGATTCGAAAGCCAAAATGAGAGGAATATACAATAGAAGGTATAGCAAGGAGAAGCTGGTGATGCGTCAATTCTTATGTAAATCCTTAACTTATTTTCTTTTATTCTTACTTCTTTTCTGTTTGGGCTTTGTGGGTATGAATACTACTTGGCAATGTTGCTGGACTGGCCTTGTAACCTTGTAAGATTTTTATTATACTGTTGTAATCTTGATTTATGTGATTAAATTGGATCTATTTGCTAGATATCCTCCTATCTGCATGTTTCAGTAGTTTGCTTGAAAACTTGCAATATTTTACAAAACGTGGTTAGTGGTCTACTACTTAGTTATGGATAATTGCGAAAGGAGTGAAAATGGGAGCGAAATCATGCTTTACAGCGTTCTTTTTTTTATATTATTATTATTATTGCAGATCAATCAATGCCTTTTAAAGATTGAAAAAGTAAATAAAAAAATGTATACAAAATTAGTATTGTAGAAATAGGTCTAGATTATAATGTTTGGGATGCTAGTTCCTTAATTATTGTACAGGTTTATTTCTAATTTTTAAATCCTTGATCATTTATAAATGTACACCTATATTGTCTTTGATCATAGTGGTGATATCAGAAGTTCAGTACTTTCCACTATACTACTACTCCATATTAAGATCTTTCCAATAATCCTTCTATGTTCACATGTTTTCAATAGCATTTTGATTTTTTCCTTCAATTTTTATTGCTCATTTTCATAATCTAATTGTTGCTCTGACGAGCTGTTATGTATAGTCATTAATCAACAACTATAAAGAATGCACAACATAGAAATTCTTTGATATTACTAATGTCTAAATTATGACACAAAATATACACACAAATAGAGATATTATAATTAAGCGAAGTATGAGTAACATATAACAAAATATCTCAAGCCTATTAATTGTGTAAACGTGACAACTTAATTGTTCAAGTCAATAAAAAATAATTTTTGAATCAGACACCTAATAGGAAGTGCAGAACAATTGTCTGGGTGTGTTGTAAAAAACGTGTCCGATATAACAACACTTCGAACAAGAGAGATGTACATGCTTCATAGATCAACAACAACCTTTTTTAGCACATTCATCAATTTTCTTGCACTAAGCACATCTAGCATATTCAACCTCCATTCCAACCATGTCACTCACTTTGCTATTATGCATCAAGCTTTCCCGCCCTTCTCGCCCCCTTTTCTAGGGGTGGCCACAAGTCGAATTGGATTTTGTCTAGTTTAAGTTTGTATTCCGATTTGAACCAATCCAATTAATCGGATTGATTATTAGAGTAATAAAAAAGAGGAAAGTAATTATAACAGTGTGCACTATGTAATTTGATACATTTAACACAAAAACTATTTTTTAACTAGTGGCTAATATAAATGTTCCATTCCAAGTTAAAAATTAAACCATGTCTTATAATATAATTATTATAATAATAACTGATTAGTGACCTTAAAATGAAAAAAAAAAAATACAATAAAATTGGGTAGGATTAAAAAGCTCAAACACTAAAGGTTAAAAAAAATATGAAAAATAAAACATACTAAATAATTGGTGGATTTTCAATCTGATATGAACCGATCCATATTTTTGGTTTGGAGAGGTTCAAATTTATTAGATTATCATATTAATCTTAATCTGGATCCAATATCACCCTTGTCCTTTTCACACGCTTACACACTAAATGGCTCTTTCTACAGAGCATTTTCATGGTTTTGGGCAGTATTAGATACTTATATGGTGTTTTATAGCCATTTACCATGTTTGAGTCTGAGATTATTCTTCCACCAAAATGTCCATTTTCATTTTCAATTTCCATAAGATTCTCCAATCATCATTATGGAATCACTCGATAGTGAAAATTGTGTGCAATGATTCAGTTAGATTTGGGCCTTAAAAGCTCAATCCATTGCAAAGGTTCAGTTGGATTTGGATGGAAAAGAGGGAGGTAAGGGGTTGGGTAGGGGAGGAAGGTAAATATATGTGTAATTTTATAAAACCTCATGATCAGTGTGATTTATTGAAAAAAACAACAACAAAAAAAGAGAGGAAAAAGACAACTAAAATTTCCCTAACAGCATGAAAGGCATATATTAGAGTTGAACAAGCACTAGAAATAAAGGTTAAAGCAAGATCAAGAATACTGTAACAAATTGGGTTTCCTCCATGTGCTTCAATGACAGATTAGGATGATACAAATGGTGTTGACGCTTTGCCCATAGCCATTAAGGGTTGGAATGGAACTAGTATGTCAAACTCTCTTTTGCAACTTCTTCTTGTGTATCACACAAATCAGCCAACAACAACAATAATAATAATAATAATAAAAATCAAAGTGTGAAAATAGAAGAGTGAAACTTATTAAATAAGAAGCGATAACCAATTTTTTTTAATCTCCAATAAATTTTAGCTAATTACTAATTTTATATTTCTCATGTAATATATGTGAAATACTTTTTTTAAAATTATAATTCAATAAATATTTTTTGTATTAAAACTATATTGATGACTAATTTCTGTCAGAAAATATATCTGACCAGCTTTGGTGTAGTTCTTCCCTCCCAACTATACTTTTTCCATCTTTGAAAAATTATATCATTAAAATAAAAAGAAAGCCCTATAATAAAAACAATACTATATCTAAAAGGCACATTAATATGTTCCCGAATATTTTTTTTGCTTTCTGTTAGTCAGTTAACTGATATTCTAATTACTGCATTTGGTAGTTAGACTGTTATTAGTTGAGAGTCCAGTTTGTTAGTGTGTAATTGTTTTGTAACAGTTGTCAATTAACTTAGGTTAGTTGGTAGTTATCCAACTATATATTCATCCTTGTAATCTGTAGTTTATGATTTGGGTTGAATAATTCGAGCACCCATTTTAAATGTATGATTTGGGTTGAATTATTCATAAGCAAGTGTCATTTGAATGCTCATATCAATTTTCAACTAATAAATAATATCACCAAGGACCAATAAGTTGGGTGATGTAATATTGCTCTTAATGCTTGTTGGTTATCTTATCCAATCAACAAGTATGTTTGCCGCCGCAAGGAAAAGAAAAAAAGTGCTGTCATATCTGGTAGAAATTCCAAATATTTCAAACCAAGATGGTTGTTTATAGGATAAACATTATGCATATATAGATGCTAGAAAATTATATATTAGATAATATTACAAAATTCATTCTAATACTAAATTAACATAATTATTTATTTAGCTATATCAGTCTAAACCAATAATTTTGTTATAAAATTATAAATCAAGATGTCAACTACTAAATACGGTTAATATTGAGAATTAAAAATTTCTGTGTTCAACTTATGAAAGACTTTTTGATAAATGTTTTTAGCCAAATGTTAATTAGTGTTTAAAATATTGGTTAAATAACTGAAAGTAAATTTATTTATTAAAATACATAAAATTGTGATGCTCATGATTTTATTGCGTTCTTTTAACTTTTTTTTACAATCACTATTTATTCTTTTTAATTTCTTAATCAACAACTTTAGAATACTAGTTTACATGATATTTTTTGGTAAGAAACTTTCACACACAAAAAGATTATAATTACACAAATAGCAATACAGCTCCAAACTCGAAAGCATTTTAATGTTTTGTTTGTCGCACATGATTGGAGTTGATCTACTCTTTACTATGTTTTCACTCCAAATAATCGTTTGTATTATTTCCGTTCATATCTCATTCTGTTTTCTCTCCTCTCATATCCATCTTAAACTTCTAAAATGGTATCTAGGGACAATTTTTTGCACTAATCGTGCATCAGTCTCTTCAAGATCATGTTCATGTTGGTGCTTTGATCTATGTTCTTTTGTTTGAGGTCTTGTTTATGTTGTGATCCTCGATCTCGCTTGCGGTGCCCAGTTTGCGGTGCCATGCAACTTGAGTATGATGTTTTGATAAAAAAAAATAAAACTTTGGATTTGGTTTCATTACCTTCTCATAAACATATTATTGGATGCAAATGAGTGTTTAGGGTGAAAGAAAATGTTGATGGGACCATCAACAAGTAAAAGGCCAGGTTAGTAGCCAAGAGTTTTCATCAAGTTCAAGGTTTTGATTTTCATGAGACATTTTCTCCTATAATTAAATCAGCCACAATTCAAATCATTCTCACTAAGATATCACATGGGTGGACATTATTTCAACTTGATGTGATTAATGCTTTCCTTAATGGGCTTCTTGAAGAATATGTGTATATGACACAAAGTCGCTCCAAAGAAGTGGTTTGATGGACAGAAATCAACTTTACTTCAATTTGGTTTTGTAGGAAGTAAATGTGATTCTTCTCTTTTCATTTACTAGCATCAAGTGCATGTTGTATATCTTTTGGTTTATGTAGATGATATTATCATTACTGGGAATTCCACTACACTGATTCAAGAGCTTACAACAAAATTGAACAGTGCTTTTTCCCTCAAGCAACTTGGTCATTTGGATTATTTCTTGGGCCTTGAGATCAAGTACCTGTCCAATAACTCTATGATCATGACTCAAAGCAAGTATATCCGTGATTTGTTGCGCAAAACTCACATGGCTGAACCTCACTCTATTTCTTCTCCTATGATCTTTAATTGCAAGCTATCCAGACATGGTGCTGATCTTTTTCATGATCCTACTCTATTCAGGTCAGTAGTTGGTGCATTGTAGTATGCTACTCTTACTAGACCAGAAATCAGCTTTGCTGTCAACAAAGTTTGCCAATTTATGGCTGTCTCTCTTGACTCTCATTGGGCAGTGGTTAAGAGGATTTTAAGGTACCTTAAGTCATTATATTTCATGGGCTTTTGTTTCAGTCTGCTTGCATCACTCAACCATTGGTTCTTCGTGCTTTCTGTAATGCTGATTGGACATTTGATGAGGATGATAGACGGTCCACTTCTGGATCTGCTATATTTCTTGGCCCAAATTTAGTTTCTTGGTGGTCTTGCAAGCAAAAAGTCATACCTAGATCTAGTACTGAGCTGAGTACCGAAGCTTGGCTCAAACCTCCATAGAACTGACTTGGATTCATAATGCCCTTCTAACAGAGTTACAAGTTTCCTTCACCACTCCTGTTATGTTATGTGATAATCAAAGTGTTGTGTCATAATCCTGTTTTCATAGCCGCACGAAGCATATGGAAATTGATGTATTCTTTGTCAAGGAAAAACTTCTAGCCAAACAACTTTCAGTTGTGCATATTCCAGCTTTGGATCAATGGGCTGATGTGCTGACCAAGCCTCTGTCCTCAACACGATTTGAGCTTCTTAGGAACAAACTCAGTGTGAAGAGTGTTTCTCCAGAAAACTCTTCCCCCTTAAGCTTGAGGGGACATTAGAATATGTATTTAATTAAACTGTAATATTTCCATGTGCTAAAGTCGGTTAGCTAGTAATAACATCATCTAGGTAGTCAGTTAATCTATTAGCTTTTGCTAACAGCACCTAGGTAGTTAGTTAGTAGGAGTTTTCTATTAGTTAGTTTCAAGAGGTTTATATATACCTTTCTTGTAACTAATTCACTTTAACTTTCATTTTCTCATAAATAATATTTCAGTTCATATCTCATTCTGTTTTCTCTACTCTCATATCCATCTTAAACTTCTAAAAGTTTGGTTAGTAATAATTTAAGTCCATATATTATGTATATAATTAAGGTCATAAGAAATTAGCTAGAATTTAATAACGCAGATAGGACTAGTACTAGTCTTGTGCTCACCAAACATTATTCAATGCAACGTGCCTCATCACATTTCATCCTCATCCCTCGACTATTTCTTGATTTCTAAAGCCATACGAATCGTAGATGTAGAAGAGGAGAGAAGAAAAAATAAATTTAGAATAGTGCTAATGTTTGACAAAGTTTCATATGATGGAAACTAAAATTCTTATAAAATACCAAAAGTACATAACAGAAGTGTTTATAGATTAGATTAAATCAATTTGATGAAAAAAAACTTTCAGTGGAATAAAGACAAACCACAAGTCTAAAACTAATTGTTTGGTACAACATAAAAAGAAATAAAAAAGAGAGATGAGGGAAAATTTTAAATTTGGATTTAAGAAAAATAGAAAGATAAATATTATGTTGTTTCTGCATATTAATTTTCCTCTTTCTTAATAAATAAAAATGTATCCTTTTCCTGATTCCTTATTTTTTTTACTCTCTATTTTCTTTCCTTTAATTGATACAAATGAATAATGTTGCAATTATATTACAGATTTTATATTTTTCATTAATATTATCTAATGCAAATTTGTATTGGACTTTAATGAGATTCAATAAGTAAATAGTTATTTTGGTTTTGTGATTGAGAGATGTTGTCAAGTTAATTTCTACATTTATTTTATAAAAAAAAAACTTCGAATAGCATTTCATAGATTGAACATTATCAATATATTATATTTATTAAATTTAATAAATATATTAGATTTCATAAAAATTATTAATTAGTTTCAGTTATATCAATAATAATAATTTTAAAAAAATATGTGTTTGATTTACATATTTTTTTTAGATTAATTACTTTATCCACTGCTCTTAAAATCACTCACACAAATTACCCACTACTATTTTACATACTCCTATATGTCATATTAGCCACTAATAAAATCACTCAATCATTAAAGCAAATAGTAACATGTTTTAGCTTTCAGTTTATTAATAAAATCACCTCTTCATTCGTGTATTGATTACAAGGTCTACTCTGGAGAATGTGTTACGACACAACATAAGTTGGTAGTTCTAGAGGTTAGATTCAACAAAATTCTTAATTTGAGGAAGAAGGTTCAAAACCCAAGGATAAGATGGTGGAAGCTAAAGGAGGAGAAACATATAGAGTTTAAGGAAAACATGTTGCATGAAGAACCCTGGGAGTTTATTGGAGAAGCTAATGCAACATGGAATAAGATGACAATGTGTGTTCAAAATGTGGTAGGTGAAAGTAAAGGAAACAAAGTTCTTACAAAGGAAACATGGTGGTGGAATGGAGAAAGAGGCTATTAAACAGAAGAATGAATGCTTTAGATCTTTGCATAAGTGTCCCAATAATGAGAATTTGCAAAACTTTAGAGTAGCGAGGAAAAATGCAAAGAAAGTAGTGTGAGAAGCTAGAAATAAAGTTTTTGATGATTTGTATAAAAATCTTGGGAGCAAGGATGGGGAGGTATTTACAAACTTGCAAAAATGAGGGATAAGAAGAGTAAAGACCTCACCCAAGTTAGATATATCAAAGATGAAAATAAAAAACTTTTGGTAAGGGATGAAGATGTAAGCGAAAGATGACTAAACTACTTTAACAAACTTTTTAATGGGAATGACGACAAGAGTGATGTGGACTTGGAGGACGTTTTTGATGATCTGAAAAGAAGATTTGTGTGCAGAATTAATACACACGAAGTTAAGAAGGCTTTAAAGAGGATGGAAAATAATAAAGCTTTGGGACCTGATGACGTTCCTATTGAAGTGTGAAGAGGCTTGAGAGATATGACAATAAAATGATTGACCAATCTTTTTAATAGGATTCTTCAAACAAATAAGATGTCAGATGCTTGGAGGAAAAATATGCTTGTGCCTATTAACAAAAACAAGGGAGATATCCAAAATTGTTCAAACTATAGACGCATCAAGCTCATGAGCCATACTATGAAGTTGTGGGAGAGAGTTATCGAACATCGCCTAAGGAGGAAGACCAAGGTTTCCGTAAATCAATTTGGATTTATGCCAAGAAGATGTACCATGGAAGATATCTTCTTGATGAGACAATTAATGGAAAGGTATAGGAAAAAGAAGAAAGACTTACATATGGTGTTCATAGATCTTGAGAAAGCATATCATAGAGTCCCAAGAAAAGTCTTACAGTAGACTTTTGAGAAGAAAAATGTAGCATTAAGGTATGTTAATGCAATCAAGGATATGTATGATGGGACTACTACATGCGTGAAAGCTTGTAATGGAACATCAAGGTATTTCCCTATCATGGTAGGTGTTCACCAAGGTTCAGCTCTTATTCCTTATCTATTTGCCTTAGTGATGGATGAACTAACGAAAGATATTCAAGAGGAAGTGTCGTGGTGTATGTTTTTTGCAGATGATATTATGCTTATTGATGAGACCAAAGAAGGTGTTAATAGGATATTGGAATTGTGGAAAAACACTTTGGAGTATAAAGGATTCACGATAAGCAAGAGCAAGACAGAGTATATGAAATGTGAGTTTTCGAGAGTAAGAGATGGTGATCAAGACAAAGTGCATCTACTTAGTCAAGAGGTACCCAAAAAAGATATTTTTAGATACTTGGGATCAATGTTGCAAAAAGGTGGTGAGATTGATGAAGATGTAAATCATAGAATTAGAGCAGGGTGGATGAAATGGTGGAGTGCATCAGGATTTTTGTGTGACCGCAAAATTCCCCTTAAGTTAAAAGGAAAATTCTATAGAATAGCTGTAAGATCGACAATGCTACATGGAGCGGAATGCTGGCCATAGGCAACATGAACATAAAATAGGGGTAGCAGAAATGAGGATGTTAAGGTGGATGTGTGGATATATGAAGATGGATAAGATAAGAAATGAGGATATTCGAAGAAAGGTATTAGCGATACCGGTATGTGAAAAGATGAGGGAGCATAGATTGAGGTGATTTGGACACGTTATGAGACAACCATGGATGCTCCCGTAAGAATAAGAGTTTGCTATCAAGAGCTCGACACAAAGAGAGGTAGAGGTCGACCGAAACTTACTTGGGGAAAGGTAGTTAAACAAGATCTACTGGAGTTATGGATATAGATTGACAGACGGTATGTCTTAGGACGGAGTGGAGAAAAGTTATAAGCTTGGTGGAGAGTTAAACACATTAATAGTTCTATGTTCCAGTCATTTTTTTATTTTAATTCTTTTCCTCTTCTTTTCTCCCTTCTTCCCTTCACCCTTTCTTCTCTCTTTTGTCTTATTTTCAATTTTTTCTTCCCCTCTCCCTTTCTCTTTCTGTCTCATTTACGATTTATCATTGGGTTCATCTACCACCGACCCCAATGTATTGTTGATTTATGTTGATGTTGTTGAAATATACTGTGACCGAAGTAAGACTCTAAGAGCAAAAGTCCAACACTAATTAAAAATGTAAATGTTGCAATTAAATTACAAATCCTATACTTAATCATTACTATTATCATCTTATCTTGATCTGTTTTGGATTTTAGTGAATTGGGTCTTGACAGGATTCATGACACTAGTTCGTGTTGTAATCTGTCCACAAAAGGATAAGATAACTTTTCAATTTTTTAGTATTTTCTTTTAAGTATTTCTAAATCTTCTCATTAATTTTCTTACTTCTTTTGCATATAAATATTGATTAGATTTTTTAAGACAATAAATATACTTATTTAAATTTAGTATCTTTTTTATAACATAATAGAAAAAATTGAAAGAGAATATAGAATTATTGTGATTTTAGTTTTTATTCTTTTGATCAAACATGATCAAAGCCCATATACATTCATATTATGAAATGGGTCCTCAACACTTAAAAATACATACTCCACTCCTTAATGTAGTTGTTTTTTTTTTTTTTATAACTTAAAAAAATATGATAAATTTTCAGAGAAATAAATGGATTAAAATCATTTTTATTAATATATATATATATATATATATATATATATATTATAATAATTGCGTTATGATGAAAGCAACCATGTAGCTTACCGTTGCTTTAGTCGGTGGTTGTTTGACCTGTGTTCTAATTTGTCCCCTTTGAGGAATCAGACACTTCCAACTTCAAAAGAAAACCAAGGTTGGATAGGTACCAGTGAGTGAAAATTAGGTCAGAACCAGATTACTGTGATGGAAATTGTGATTTCCTTGATCATACTCTTTGTGGGGATAGCAATTTTGGTGGTCATCCATGTCTGCGTCGTGGGGAGGGCCTTCAGAGGGGACAACAACGAAGAAGAAGAAGGTACTCATCGCAGCATCAGTGCCATGAAGAGAATGTTTGGCGGCGACAACGTTGGTGACCTGAAAAATCTACCCTGCTTTCCTTATGAAGAGCCAAAAGAGAATAAAGGGTGTTGTGGCCTCGTGGATTGTGCTGTTTGCTTGGAGAGTTTCAAGGTTGGTGATGTGTGCAGGTTATTGCCCAATTGCAGCCACAGCTTCCATGTGCAGTGTATAGACTCGTGGATACTGCAGACACCCGTTTGTCCCATTTGTAGAACATGGGTTCATTCACCAATTGTGAGGGAACAAAGTGCTGTTTCTCAAAGTGTATAAGATCATTCTTATTCAATTAACCATCTCATCTAAATATTGTTCTCAGACACACATGTTTTCTATGTTTCATATATTTAACTCTAATTATTCTTATTAGATTAACACAATAATTTCAGTTCTAGGGTCAATTTAATTAAATTATTCAATGGATCAACTACCATTATTATTTTTGTTTTCTGGTTGGTATGTGACAATAGAATAACTAGAAGTTAGTTATGATAGTTGGTTTATATCTGTTGTATATATATATATATATATATATATATATATATATATATATAAAGCTACCTTATGTATATACAATTCAATTCAATTCAATCAATAATATTTCTTCTTCTTTTACATTTCTTTGTCTTCCTCTGCTGTGTGTATTCTTGGGTCTGATACCTTTCATGGTATTAGAGCTCAGCAATGATCCATGGACTCCAATCCAGATTCTCCACAATCTGAAACGAGTAACACAAGCACACTTGCAACAAAGCTCATCATGAAGTCTTTCTCGATCCCAATTGCAGATAAACTCGATGAAGAAAGTTTTCTGCCATGGCAATAGCTTGCTTTAGCCTCCATCTATGGCCATAATCTTCAAGATCATCTCAACAAAGATAAAATTCCCACTTAATATCAGACAGCTGAAAATCAAGAAAACAGAATTGAGAATGCAACATACACTTACTGGTATCAACAAGATAATCTTTTTGTTTCTTGGCTTCTCTCATCAATGAATATGTCATTCAAAAACAGAATGGTGGGCTGCAAGTTCGCTCATGAGATCTGGACAAAACTCCAGACTTATTTCTCCTCCCACACACAAGCCAAAGTCAAGCAACTCAAAAATCAACTGAAATCTATCAAAAAGAAAGGTCCAGCATCTGAGTATCTTCTTCAAATCAAGAA
>PYAF01004259.1:627710-665486 GCA_007407185.1 Glycine tomentella | reverse complement strand
GATATTGTAAATGTTTAAGATTGCATTCAAAAATAAGATAGGATATTTTTTAATATTGCATTAAAAAAAGGATAGAATATTTTTAAGATTGCATTGCATAATATAATAAAATATCTTTAAGATTGCATTGGATAATATGATAGAATATATTTAGGATTGTATTCAAAAATTGGTTAAAATCATATCTTTAAATTAGTATAAATAGAAACATATTTTGGTGTTCATGTATGCATTCTATTCCAAATAATATTAGAGAGTTTATGTTTGCATCATTGAGAGAATTGTTGTGAGATCATATAGAAGCGTTTGACAAGTTTGATTCTTCAACTCTCAATCAGGATTTAAAGGTACCTACTTGCTTAAGGAATATAAGCGTAAATGTAACTATTTTATTGTATATATTCTTCTTCTTGACTTTGGAAAAGGTTGCAGCTGGGAACTAGGATACCAGTTTTGTCTCTGTTCTTGATGAATTGAGACATGTGACTTCTGGCTGGGAAACTAGGATACCAATCTGGTTGGGAAACAAGGATATCAGTCTATCTCTATTCTTGGTGAATTGAGACTAGAGCTTTTTGCTGGGAAATAAGGATACCAGCTGGGATAATTGTTGTGTAAGGGTAGACTAGGAAATTAGGATACTAGAAACTCTTGTACACAAAATTATCATAGTGGAGTTATCCATTGGATTAATTATCCAATTTGGAAGTCGTGATTTTTTTACCCAATTGGGTTTTCCACATTAAAATTGATTATGTCTTCTTTATCTCTTATTTCTATATTATTGCTTCTGCTATTCAATGAACAAGGTTCATGTTACCTCACTTATATTTTTTTATATTGTGGATAGGTTCTTTAGAATTTGAAAATAAGACAATTGGAAAAGAAAAGTGGTATAGAAAGTGTTAATGATTCATCTCCAATTCCACCAATTAGCACTCCCTCTCCATGTCATATTCAAAGTCCATCCCAGCAAGGGACAAAAGTTTTTTCACAACCACAAGGACATGAAACTCCACCACAACAAGGGCAAGGACAACAATCTGAATCTGCACAAGTAGAGGTAAGGATATTTGTATAAAATATCAATTAATTTTTGTGCTAATGGGGTTGTGTTTAAATTTTTAGAATTGTTTGGTTTGGCTTTAAATACTGCTACTATTGGGTCTCCAAGTGTTGAAACTGCAAGTGCTGGAACTTCTTAATGTATTACTTTTAGGTATATTGTTATTTGTTTCACCTTTTTTTTTCATATATTGTTTACCATATTTATAATATTAATGAATCATATTTTGTTTATTCGTTTGTTTCAGCAAATATGGTTGCAACAAAATTGGTTATAACAAAGTTTGGTTTGTAAGATTCAGTTGTAATTCAGACTATTATAGTAAATATTGTTCACAAATCTTTTGTTTTAATTTATATTATAAGTCTATTTTATAATATTATATTGATGGTATTAAATGAATCAATTTTACTACTTTCATACATTTGATAATAGTGTTAATTGTATGAGATATTTGAAAGAATCGTGATATAAAATAGTAGTTCTAAAAAAAAAATTAAATGGGCAATCTGGTGATCCGAACTGAACCGAACTGTTCATGAACGGGTTGGGTTGGGTTGGGTTTCAATTTTTTTTTTTTTCTGAAAATCGAACCAAACCGAACCGATCAAATTTGATTGGGTTGGGTCTTAAATTTGGCCAAAACCGATCTGAACCGACCCGCGAACACCCCTAGCTATACTGACAAGCATAGAAAATTTGCTAATTAATCCATATACAAAATAAGGCATTTTACGTGTTTTGCAAAAAGAACCCATGCTGTATGAAGAAAAACTGTATGGTGAGAAAAAGGGATTGGGATGCCAAAATGAGAGGAATATACAATAGAGGGTATACGAAGGAGAAGCTGGTGATCTATCAATTGATTCTTATCAGTTCGTTTGATGGAATCCAATCCAATCCACTTATCAAAGATTTCTTAAACTCAATTTAAATTTCACTCATTTTTCTTTCCATGTCCATGACAAATTGGCCTAAATAATTTAATTAAAACCATACACAATAATACAAGTTCTTTATAGTTTGGTTGAAAATCAAAAATGAAAACTAAAACTCAATAGAACAGATAAAATTTTTATACAATAAACAAACGTCAAACTTAGGGTTATTTAAATGAATTATACCTTCCTTTAAATTCATTTTAAATTAACAGATAAGTATTTAATTATCTGCCAAATGCTTCCTAGATTAGTCAATTTCTTTTCAGGCTTTACGTTGATTCTTCAGTTAGGAAATTCCAATTTGGAACCAGTGGGCAGGTAGACAATGGAGAAATGCAACTCAACTGCACTATTCGCCAGACTGGTTCATAGAAAAGCAGGCCCACCCAACCCCAAAATGAAAATAAGAACAAATAATTGAGATTGTAAGTCAAATTTTAAAGCCAGACAGCACCAAATAATGCAGAATTCAATTAAAGTACAAGCACTCAATAACTTCAAAAGCATATATTCAGGAAAGAACAGAAAAGTCATGTCCCTATGTTCGTACATTTCCTTCCTAACAATGCATAGTTTTCATCTCCTTCCAAGAGCTCAAACACCCAAGTCATACGCATGCCATATCAAGCAACAATAACTAGCAGGTGGTTTAGTTCTTCTCGGTGTTGCTCTCCAACTCCCTTCTCAACTGAAGAGAGAAATCATCACTAACGTCGTCATCATCCCAATCATCCTCCCACTGTTGAGTCACTTCTTTCCCTTCCTCCTTGTCATCCCACTCTGAAAGTTGTAAAACAATAAAGTGCAACAAAAATAAGAAACATTAGAATGACACCAAGACCCAAAACAAATCAAGTGGAATAAGCATTCTCTAATACCTGAAGAACTTTCAAATACCATCACTAGAAACAATAAAAAAATAATGAAAATGAAAATAAAATATTCAAGTGATCAAATAAGTCCTAATATCTACAAACTAAAAAGTGTTTATTACGAACGAGAAACAGGATGAACAGCATGAGTTAACTAATGACAGAATAATGCCTTGTCTAGATGTACTAAGGTAGTGTATAGTAGACATGTTAAAGCAGGATGGAATATGCTTAACATGAGTTTTTTTAACATTTAACAAAAAATTAACATTTAACAACTAACATTGGCCGACAAAAAAAAAGAGTTTATTTAAAGCATGTTTGGTGCATTTTATAAATAAAATAGGGCATGACGTAGGTGGCTTACAGGGTACAGTCCCTGAAGTGCCTTTGTTAACTTGTTATTTAAGAGGAAAACTGCCCAAATTTAGGAGTTTTGATGACACAGCCAGCCTTTTGAAATACAATTTCCCAGCTAAGACCACTATACCAACACACACTTAGTGTAGAGTAGATCCATAGAAAGCAAAACAAGCATTCATGTCAAATATATTGATCTTAAAAAGTAAATGCATAAATGGCCATTCATTGTCCATTAGTAAAGCCTTGGTGATTCAAAATTTAAAATCTAGGCCAGAAACTATACATTTCATTCAAAGTTAAAACATTGAAGTTAGAATAGAGTGAAATGAGCCACAGACGTGCGCAACACCGGAAAAGGACATGACGGAACACAAGCTTCATTAGAAAATTCCTTTTTCTTCAATTTTAATGGTACGATGAAATTTATACTAAGGAGTAAGGACTACTACCAACAATAATACAGTTAAAAAACAATACAATAGTACCAACTATTAACTATTAGGAACTGCATACAACATGTATTAGGTCCACTATGTTTACTATCTTATGTGTCTAAGGATCAGAAACAAATAACCAATAAATTAAATTTCAGTAAAAAGAATAGCTAGACTTACTGTTTAATAATCAATTATTTATTAAACATATAATTTGTATTATCTGGTTGATTGGCTCCAATCTTACCCATAAACATCTTTAACATTAAAACAGAACATAGGTAGCAGAATAAATAGAGAAGAAAAAGAAATCAACAATTAAAGTGAAACCCTAATGCTCTGAGTTCAAATCCGTGGTAGTGTATGTGAGAAATATGATATAAAAAGCCATTTATGGGACTTCACTCATCACTAATTCCACTTGATTATTTCAAATTTGGTATTAGCATCAAATTTAGATTTGAAGCAGTGTTCAAACGAAACTGGATTATAATTACTGGTCCGATTAAAAGTTCGGTTTGTTAGAGGCCAAGAAATTGGGAAAAATAAATAGATGTCGATTCGAAAGATAAAACATGTTTAAAAAATTGGGAAAAATAAACAAAACAAAAATTGAAACAGAGGCAACGAGATTTGCGTGCTGAAAGGACGAGATTTACCTTCGTTAATTTCAAACTCTTCAAATTCGTCATCGTCTTCGAAGAGATCGATCTTGACGTCCTCGGTGACTGCTTTTGGTTCGGTGGCCATGGACAAAGCTGAATCTGCAGTTATTTCAAAACCCTAATTTCGTATATTTAATGAATTCATTCATAAAGATAAGGGGCGAAATTAGGTTTGATAGAGGGTAATGATACGGTGTGGCAGTGCCATCAAAACAAATAGAGAAGAATTCAAACAATGAGAGTGAAAACAGCACTTACCGGCTGTGGAAGAACGAAGAGAAACAGAATAATCTGCTGTTGCTGCTTTTGAATGAAGTAACGTTCTCAGCACTCAGTGCGCGGTTTTAAGGGACAAGTCTCGACTCTCGAATGCTTATGTCCTTTTGGGCCTTGGGAATATTGAACTATAGGCAACAGCTTCCTACACCATTAACAATTTGGGTTTAACTTCTCACACCAGGCAAATTTTCCATACACCCAGCATTTTTCATAAATGACAATAATGTCCTTGATGATTTTTAACATACACCAGCCTCATCTTTTCGCCATTCTTCTTCTTTTTCCGGTGGTTTTCTTCTCCTGCGTGTTGTTGTTGGGTGTTGGGTGCGTCTTGCATTGTTGAGCTGGTTGTGGAGGTCATGGCTAGTGTTGGTGGAGGTTGCATTGGCCGGTTCGCCGTCGGAGGTAAGCTCTGCAACTGAAGCACTGACGGAAGAAGCTGACGGATTGCCAATCCGTATGCGTCCATACGGATTCTCAATCCGTATGAACTTCTGTCTCAGGATATTTTGAATATTTTCTGACATTTTGTTGTTTATAGGGTTTAGAATGTAGGAAACTTTTATTTTATGTATTTAGGGTTTAGAATGAGCTTAATGTATTGTCATTGAATTAGAAGGTTAATTGAAGTTTTGTATAAGATTATTATGCATATAGTTTGTGAATGATGATTTACGTTGTATTTGTTTAGTAAGATGAACAACGATAGTTGGGTGTATGATAGTATGATGGCTAAAGAAACTTATATGGATGAAGACAATGGAGGTGAATCGTTTGCATTTGAAAATAACAAGTTTTCGATTGATTGTTCTGAAGCCTTCAATACCTTAAAGGTATTTATTCTATTCCATTTGATAGAAGCTAGTAAATGAGTTATATAAGGATATTAAAGATGTATTATTCATTTGTGTAGGTTTTTAATTCTCATGAGGAAGTATTGGAATGGGCTCGTGGTGTTGCATATAACATTGGATTCGTAGTTGTGATAATGAGTTCTGACACAGCAATTGGGAAAAGGGGAAGAACTTCATTTCTTTTGATAGGTTGTGAACAGAGTGGAAAATATAGACCATTTAAGAAAGATTTAGTACGGACAACCACTGGCACTAGAATGTGTGGTTGTCCTTTTAAATTGCGAGGCAAACCTGTAGTTGGAGGTGAAGGCTGGATAGTGAAGTTAATATGTGGGTTATATAATCATCAATTGGCTAAGTCAATGACTGGACATCCATATGCTGGACGTTTAACTCAGGAACAAAAGGTAGTTGTTGCTGAAATGACAAAGGCAATGGTTAAACCAAAGAATATTCTGCTGACTTTAAAAGATCGTAATCCTAAAAGTTATACAACAATGAAACAAGTGTATAATGCAAGATATGCCTACCGCACTTCTATAAGAGGTAACAACACTAAAATGCAACAATTAATGATGCTTATTCAATGTGATTCATATATCCATTGGCATAGAGTCAAGGATGAAGACATTGTGCAAGACATATTTTGGGCACTTCCTGATTCGGTGAAATTGATTAATTCATGTAATTTGGTATTTATGATTGATAGCACATACAAAACTAACAGGTATAGACTACCTTTGCTTGACATTGTTGGTGTGACACCCACTGGGATGACATATTCTGCTTGTTTTGCTTATTTGGAGGGTGAACGGATGAATAATCTTGTCTGGGCACTTCAACGATTTAGAGGCCTTTTTTAAAAAGTGATATGTTCCCTAAAGTGATTGTGACGGACAGAGATATGGCATTGATGAATGTTATTAAAGATGCTTTCCCTGACACAACCAATTTGTTTTGTCGGTTCCACATTGACAAGAATGTGAAGGCAAAATGTAAAACGCTTGTGGGACAAAACAATGCATGGGACTATGTGATGGATGCATGGGGGAGTCTTGTAGATTGTGCTTCTGAAAGTGCATATGATGACTGTTTAATGAAGTTTGAATGTGCTTGTGCACCATGGCCAATATTTGTTCAATACGTTAATGACACATGGTTGATTCCCCACAAAGAGAAATTTGTCGCAGCATGGACTAATAAAGTCATGCACTTTGGAAACACTACTACTAACAGGTAAATTCCTCGCATACTCTTTTGACATTATGATTTAAATAATTACTACCTATGCAATTAAATATGTTTAACCTGTAACTGTAGGGTTGAGTCTGCACATATCTTGGAGATTTGTGTAATGTTTGGGATGCGATGCACAACATGTTGACGTTGCAACTGAATGAAATCAAGGCTTCTTTTGAGACAAGCACTCATGTCGTTGGACATGTCTTTGAAGTGACTTTGTACAAAAGACTTGTTGGCATGGTTTCAAGATATGCATTAAATGAAATTGTTGCGGAGGTTGAATGTGCTAATTATGTAGGGGTTGATAGTTGTCGTTGCGGATGTGTGTTGAGAAGCACACATGGTTTGCCTTGTGCATGTGAGCTAGCGAGGTACAGTCTGGGTAGCATACCACTGGAAGCGATACACATGTTTTGGAGGAGATTACATTTCTCAGACAAAGGTGTGGATGAGTGTGAAGTGACCATAACGGAAGAGATTCATGCAATTTCAAAGCAATTCGAAAGTCTTGATATGTGTGGTAAAGTTACATTAAAGACTAAATTAAAGGAAATTGAATTTCCTGATAAAACTTCCATGCATCCTTCTCCTGAAAAGGTGAAGACTAAAGGGGTGCAATAGAGAAATGTCACCAAACACGAAAGATCCACCAAACGAGATCCCTCATACTTTGAGTATGTTGATGCATTGGCTTCACAGGGAGACAGTTGTTCATCTATGCAAAAGTTTGCATCAAGGTGTATAGCACCTGCACCAATGGGTGATATCCCGATGTTAAATTAATTTTTGCCATTCATGAGGAATTACATTATTGGTGTATGTGATGTTAAAGCCGACGGTAACTGTGGGTATCGTGTGATTGCAGCTTTACTTGGTTATGGCGAAGATGCATGGGCTGTGGTACGCAACCATTTGCTTAAAGAACTTGTCGAGTGGTCTGAAGACTATATTGCCTTATTCGGGGGTCACAAAGATATGAGGAGTTAAAGAGGTCACTTTTGGTAGAGGCAATTGGACATGTAACGATTTTTTTCGTTGTTTACATTTGCATTCCATAATTTAGTGGTTTTAAACTAATATTAATTTTTCAAATACAGGTCGCACAGGATAAGTGGATGAACATTACGGACATGGGTTACGTCATAGCTTCACGTTACAATGTTGTAGTTGTTAGTCTTTCTAAGTTACAAAGTATGACATTTTTCCCGCTTAGAAGCCTACCACCTAGAGATTGTAGTGTACATCGAGTACTTTGTATTGGCCATGTGTACGGAAATCATTTTGTTCAGGTATTACATATTGTTTTTTTGTGCTTTATAGCTGTATAGTCAATGTCATTGAAGCTAACTGCCTATGATGCAACTATTTTTCAGGTTACATTGCAAGATGGTTGTCCCATGCCACCAGTTGCTTTGTTGTGGTCAAGACATTGTCATCATCAAGCACAAGAGTGGCCAACTAGTTATATTAGTCGACTAAATAAATATACCACTTTCACGAGATTAACAAGAGAATATGTTGTTTTGGAATGATGTTTCCCACTTAGCTAGTGGATGTTGTTACTTTATGTTCGACACTTGAATGATAAACCCAAACCGATGATGTAATCCAATATTTGTTAAATTGATGCATGGTTTAATACACAAACAAAAATAGTGTTGTTAACCTTCAAATTTTAAACAAATGTATATGATCTAGCATACTGTGTACAACAAATATAATGTCAAAGTGAAACAACAAATCAAATGTCAAAGTCAATAATCCTAATGACCAGGGTGTCTACTGCCACGACGTCTAGAACGAACGTAAACTAATCTATCATCAGTGACACCTCGGGCTAATCTGATACACTCCTCGGTAATATCGTACGCCTCAGTGCCAACGATGACCATGCGAAGATCTAGCATGCGTTGCAACTTCTTCGCAATCCTTTGACACGTGCTCTACATAGCAAAAGAAAAACAATTGTTAAAACATAAGGCTTTATGGAAACCAAGTAAGACCAAAATGTATATAGATTAGTTTACCACTGCAGGTCCAGGCAGAACATCAGGTAAGTCATCAGTAGGTGCAACATCTGGAACTGTTGGGGGTATAGGCACCGATTGGTGCGCTGCTGGAGTACGCAAACGATGTTCCCCAGGCTGAGGAGGGCTCATGAATGGTGAGAAATGGTATAGAACCACTCCATGTAGTGTGGGTCACACTGTCCTGGGGTAGTGGCAGTGTCTCCAGTGTCAACCAGGTGGTCAGAAAAATGACTCCACCTGTCATCAACCTCTTCTGCGGATGGGGGGTAGGGGCAGCTATCAAACTGAGGTATGCACTGTATAAACCCAAACTGTCTTAGCACCCTCTTCGGCATGTATCTAACAATGTAGGGCCCCCATCTGATATGGCCTGAGAACAAGGCAACGTCTTCAGCCTGACGGAATGCACGGTGGTCAGCATATGGCATCCAAGTAACACCATCAGTCGTCAACCTATCTAGTCTCTGTTGATAGGTTGCGACAGGTAATGCCTTCCCTGCCTTCCAACGCCATGCCCGGGGTTGGCTCTCAATGTACTCCTCCTCTGCAATCGTGCTAGCCAGTCCAGGAAAGTGCTCGTATACCCAACACTGCATTAACAAAGTACATTAACAAACCAACCATGAAATTAGGTTAAACGACACACACAACTTAGGAAAATTAACAGTAATACCTGCAACAAAGTGATGTAACCAACTAGGTGCTTTCCGTGGTGCTGACATGCGTAGTTAAGGTTATCGTACATGTGCTCCAGTGCAGACACGCCCCAACTGAATCGACCAGCCTCATGGAGATCACGAAACGCCTCCAAGAATACCACACCAATATGAGTGGCACTCTTGTTGGCAAATATCGTGCAACCAATCAAATGGAGCAAATATGCTCTGGCTGCAACGGTCTACTCCAGCTGTGTACACTTCGTGTCATACAGCTCTCGTAACCATGAAAGACGAACATATGCACCATGGCATTGTTTCGTCTCTGCTTCTGCCTTTGCGGGTGTCACCTCAAGCAACTCAACCAACAACTCAACTGCCTCGTCCACATCCAACACTTCATATGTCATGAATGAACCCTTCATTGGCAGATGTAGCAATGCTGACACGTCGTCAAGCGTAATCGTCTGTTCTCCAACTGGCAAATGGAAACTACTAGTTTCCTTATGCCATCTCTCCACAAAAGCTGACAATAGACCCCGATCACTTGTCTCCAATGAACATTGGATGAGTGGACCTAACCCCATCCCCACAACCAAGCCTTCAATCTCAGGCGCAGGGGCCCCAAATTTCTGCACCTTCCTTCCATGTGATGCAAGTTTCAACTCAGGCCGTTCCTGCACAAACAAGTTACATATCAGGTACAAAGAGATTTGCCACTAGTTTAACTGCTCATATGGAATTATATTTTAATGTAATCATACCTCTCTCATCCAAACCTTAGCGGCGACATGATCTGCGTAAAGCGACAACACTGAGGTGTCATGCGAGCCACCAAGAAATCCATCCATCTCATCATCCATGGTTCCCTCGACATGACCTTCAACTCTTCCCTCATCAGGGGAACCAATGTGACCCTGGTCCATAACATGCTCCTCAGCCACTCATCAACAAGATCAATACGGATTCTGCGTTGTCTTCTTGCGGACGCTGTCGGCCTCCTCCGTGCAGGGGGTTCTTCTTCAGTGGCTTCTCTAGCCAAAGAACGGCGTAATCCTATCGTTTTAACCATAATCTGAAATTCAAACAAAATACTTACATCACAACTTCATATCAATTCATACAAAACAACAAAACAAGTTGCAAGCATAGCCATGTGGATCAATATCAAAAATGGTTCCACAACCTTTGACAATATGTTCTCAAATCACTCTTAACCATACACTAACATTCTTAGAAAAATGTTAAATAACAACTTCAAATCAAAGCCATCCTGATCAACACCATTACGGGTTCCATAGCATATGACATCAATCAAATTAAAATTGCATTGCATTCATAAACTTTGAAATAAGCTATTACTTGCATTCAACCAACCACTTAATTCATAAATGACATGATTAACAATTTAACTTTATCAACTACCTACTTATTGGCATCCTAAATATCAAATTAATCTAGTATACCACTGCCACAAAAATCACAATTCACTTCATTCTTCAAATTCCAAAAATTACAAGTCTATGCACATACGGATTGACAATCCGTAAGCACATACGGATTGGCAATCCGTACGCCCCATACGGATTGCCAATCCGTATGTTCTTACGGATATGACGGCTTCTTACAGATTCAAGCATTTCTTCTACCGGATTGGGAATCCGTATCCATCAAACCTAATCCATATACTAATCAACCATAGCAGAAATAAAAAAAATAAAAGCCAGAACTCACGGATTCGACAATGGCGGCAAGATGGAAGTCAATGGCAGATTGGGGAGAAGACGAAGTGCACGCAGCGGAGCGGAGAAGAACGGGAGCGGAGAAGACGAACAAATTGCTGGGTGTGCTGGGTGTATAAGAAAAAATTGGAACCGGTCACTTTATGCAATCATTTTAAGATGGGCATTTTCGGAATTACCCTATTCATTGCTGGGTGTGTGGGAAATTTGCCTTGTGTGAGAAGTTAAATCCTAACAATTTCTCATATACCATTTTTAAACAGTGAATTTCCCATTATAGCCTTTAATTTAAAAATTAATTATATAATTTTTTATAAAACTTTTCTTCTTCCCTCTCAACCTCAACGTTGTCTTCTTCCTTCCTCCCTGAGCGCATTCTTCTCCGGCAAGCACCGCATTCACTTCCTTCTTCTTCCCTCTGCAACGACATTGTTGGTAGTTCTTTTTCCCTCTGCAACCAGGTCGTTCATTTTTATAATCGCATTCTTTGAGTTATTCTGCCGCAACATTTATTCGACCACACCTTATTGAAGCTTTGTCCATGGATACGTTGCATTTGGTTGTGGTTGTTTGTGCGTCTCGTGACCCTGGTAAGTGGTTTCTTTCTTAATACTTGTCGATGGTGGTGTGTGGAGGTTGTTGCAGGTCGGCCATGGCGGAAATGGATCCGCTAATCCATTGTACAGTATCGTACGGATTAAGTAATCCGTAAGCCTCCTACGGATTAGGTAAACCGTATGAAGCTTACAGATTACATAATCTGCAACCTTTATACGGATTACCTAATCTGTAGGAGGCTTACGGATTACTTAATCCGTGCACCTTGAACGAATTAGTCAATTTGTATTGACCTTATGGATTGCTTAATCCGTATGAGTCATACGGATTACCCAATCCATATAACCCATACGGATTGGGTAATCCGTATGACTCATATGGATTAGGCAATCTGTAAGGTCAATACAGATTGTTTAATCCGTGTGGGTCATACAGATTAGGCAATCCGTGTGACAGTTGTATACTTTTAAAATTCATTTTTAAGAAATGAAATGAAAAATAATTAAGTATTGTTAAAATCTATGTACTTGTGAGTGAAAATAGATAATTTCATGTGTTGATTTGATTAGAAATGGACTATGCTTGTGAACCTCACTTGTTGAAAAGATTTATAGGTTGGTTTTTATTAGATTTGGAGTTGATTATATGGTATGCTTGTGAAACGTTGTTTTTCAACTCATTATAGGTTGGTTTTAATTAGAATTGGACTTGATTATATGGTAAGCTTGTGAATTGCACTTGTTGAACCCATTGTAGGATGGTTTGCATTAGAATTGGACTTCATTATATGGTATGCTTGTGAATTGCAGTTCTGGAACACATTAATAGGTTGGTTTTGTTTAGAATTAGACTTGATTATATGGTATGCTTGTGAAGCATTGTTTTCAACTCATTATAGGTTGGTTTTGATTAGAATTGGACTTCATTATATGGCATACTTGTGAATTGCAGTTCTGGAACACATTAATAGGTTGTTTTTGTTTAGAATTAGACTTGATTATATGGCATACTTGTGAAGCGTTGTTTTCAACTCATTATAGGTTTGTTTTGATTAGAATTGGACTTGATTATATGGTAAGCTTGTGAATTGCACTTGTTGAACTCATTATGGGCACGTTTTGATTAGAATTGAACTTTATTATATGGTATGCTTGTGAATTGCAGTTCCGGAACCCATAAATAGGTTGGTTTTGATTAGAATTAGACTTGATTATATGGTATGCTTGTGAAGCATTGTTTTCAACTCATTATAGGTTGGTTTTGATTAGAATTGGACTTGATTATATGGTAAGCTCTTGAATTGCACTGTTGAACCCATTATAGGTTGGTTTGCATTAGAATTGGACTTCATTATATGGTGTGCTTGTCAATGACACTAGTATACATAAGCATATACACAAATTTGCGAAGAATGATCTTGTTGTTGAAGCTCAAAAGCTGAAAAACACTATGTGGATGCAGATTATGGCTAAGATGAGAGGAGGAGTGCGTCGGGCTGTTGGCCGAAGTCTTGACCGTTCTGCGATTAGACATGGTAGAGGTGCAGATGCCCCTGAGCGGCGTAGGTAGGGGTGGAAACAGGCCAGGCCAGGCTTGGTTAGGCCTGGCCTTAGCCTTATTTAAAAACATCAAGTCTGGCCTAGCCTATTTACCTGTTATAGACTTTTTTTTTTAGGCTTGGCCTGACCTATTTAAAAGCCTGGCTTGGCCTACGAGCCTATTAAAAAGCCTATTTTACAATAAATGTTATATATTAGTGAAACTTTGAGAATTCGCATAATATTTTTTTAAATTTAATATAAAGAAAGACACATATTGACATAATTCCCTTTTAATTTGTGCGTGAAAAAAAAATTAAAATTGATTAGAGCACTCTAATATGAGATTAGGTATCTTATCTTATTTTATTTCTTTTTTTCAAAGATTGATTTATATTTTTTTAGTTTTAATATATATATATATATATATTGGCTTTTTTACAAACCTACTACAAAGATTTCAAATTTCCTATTTTATTTTTTATCTTTTAAGTAAGATAGGCTATTTAGATTTTATCTTATCTTATTTTATTTCTTTTTTTAAAAGATTGATTTATATATTTTTAATTTTAATATCTATCTATCTATTTATCTATATATATATATATATGCCAGCCTGATAGGCCTAACAGGCTTTTTTTAAAGCTTAAGCCCGGCCTTTTTATTTAAATAGGCTTTTCAAAAAGCCTAAGCCTGACCTTTATAATAAACAGGTCAGGCCAGGCCAAAGGCCCCTGATAGGCGGCCTGGCCTATTTCCATCCCTGGGCGTAGGCCTACCGCATCTGTACGTCGTCATAGGGCAAGTGTTGCTATTCATCATGATCCTCCTGTGCAGGAACCACATGTAGAGACGGTTGAACCGGTCACTGAAGATATGGACACAGCGTCTGAATCTTTTCCCGAAGAGCCGGAAGATTCTTCGATACTGACCGAGTTTGTCGATCATGTGGCTCTACGAGTCTGGGCAGGAGAGGTATTGACATGTTCAATTACATAGTCCAACGTGTATTACATTTGGTTATCCATTAATGTTTTACCTTGAATGATGTCTTCAATGCAGGAACGTCCAGAGTTGAAGCTTGCTTCCCATGGCCGTAAGGTCATTAAATTCGGGAAGCCTGTACCTGAGATTGAAGGTTTTGTGGGTGCCACTGGCCTGACCCCATTGATTGGATGCTTAGTAGAGAATGGGGATAGGGGGTTGCTATCTACATTTGTTGAACGATGGCACCCCGAGACATGTTCCTTTCATCTGCCCGTCGGGGAGATGACACTGGCGCTGGACGAAGTGTCATCATTGTTGCATCTCCTTGTTATGGGTACATTCGACGCGTACGATCAGCTAGACATCGGTGAGGCGATAACGTTGTTGGTGGAGCTACTCGATGTCACTGTAGAGGAGGCTGCAGCTTAGACGTCATAGTGTCACGGGGCCTATGTTAGACTATCATGGCTCCGGGACCTGTATTATGCGAAGGTTGAGTCAAGATAGCGGATACTGGCCGCCAGGGCATATCTACTTTACCTTGTTGGATGCATATTGTTCGCCAATAAGAGGTCATACATATAGCTGTGGTATTCTTAGAGGCATTCCGAGACTTAGACCGTTCTGCGGGATTTGCGTGGGGTGCGGCTGCTCTTATCCACATGTATGAGAACCTGAGCTACGCATGTAAGCACCACGGGAAACATCTTGCAGGCTACATCACTTTGTTACAGGTAATGATATCGTTGGATGTGTGTAATGATTAAACCTTATTGTATCAGTGTGTTTTGTTTGCATTATTTGTTGACTTTAATTGTTTTAAATTTGTAGTGCTGGATATACGAGCATTTTCGTACTATAGGAAATGTGGTTGCAGACGAGCACTACGACGAGAGGCAACCTCGTGCTTGTAGGTGGATGAGCGCGAAGGCCTTACCGGTGTCAACCTATCATAAACGTTTAGATAGTTTGACACCATCTGATGTATGTTAGACACCGTATGTGGAGCATCATGCCCACAGGGAGTTTGAGCTGATCAATTTGTATTTTGGTTTCCTGAGATGAGGTCCTCATATCACGAGGTATTTACCTGAGAGGATGGTCAAACAGTTTGGGTATGTTTAACAAATTCCACCCCTGCCTGTGTCAGATGTTCCCTCTATTAAAGACATCGAAGATAGGTGGGTCCACTTCTCTGACTACGTGGTGGGTCCCGGAGACTTGGTTGATTATCCAGGTTACTGTGGTGCTGCATACATGGGGTGGTTCTTCCACATTTTCCACCCATTCATGATCCCATCTTGGTATGAGGAGGCTTACTCCTAGATTCCACCAGTGCCTCAACCTGCACCATCCCAAACCCATGCCCATGATGCTGCTACTGATCCACCCACACATTTAAGGTCCCACACTGATGTCGATGAGCAGAGACCAATGCATGCAGTGGTAATACTTGTTAAATTTATTTATTTGAAATTGAATAAACGTTTATTGGTTGATAATCCATTGGTTAACCATTAGAATTATTTTTTTAGCATGTGTGCCAACGTGCTGTTGAGGGCCTCCAACATATGCTTGACATAAGGATGGTCACAGAAGGCACAGATGCACACTTCATGATAGAGCAACTCCTGCATCTAGTCTGAGGTGTGACTGACGATGACATTGTGTACACCCGAGCTAGACGGACTATCAGACCACGGAGGAGGCCTTTCGGTGCCCGTGATTGACATTTATTTTATTGGACAGTGATTTATTCGAGATGAGAGAAACCATGTAATTATTATGTAGTTACTTAGAACACCAACTGACGGAACATGTTTTTAATCATTGAACATTTTATATCACTGAAGACATACATTTGCATTGTTAAATCAATGTCTATACATCTCCTAAATGAACATATTCTGTGCGCAACTGCATCGATTTAATATACAATTGCATTCGATCAATGTAATGATAGGGCCACTGTTGAGCTTCGTTGGTACAGTGACTAGCCCACAAACATGCCGTCAAGGGTAAAGGATAATTGTCTGCCAATGTAACCTGTTTTAAACAAATTGCCACATAAATCATGAATTTGGTAAAATAAAATGTATGCATCAAAATGAAACACTTTATCTCTTACCTTAACAAAATGGTTTCCAAACACATGACCAATGCACAAAATGCGATGAACTCGAGGATCTCTAGGTGGTTGACTTCTTAGAGGAAAGAACGTCATACTTTGCTGGAGTGACAGGGATACTACAATGATGTTATATCTTGATGCAATTACATGACCCATATCTGTGATATCCATCCAGTTAACCATCATAACCTGCAAATTATCAGTTAATCAAATATATTAAATGCATTTTCGTATTCAAGTTTGGCCAAAGCATCTGAAATAACAATGATGTTTTACCTTAGACAATCTATCAACTAGTAGGGACCGCTTTAACATTTCAAACCTATGTATCCCACCAAACAACGATATATATTGATCAGTCCATTCTGCAATTTCTTTAAGCAGATGATTGCGTACCAAAGACCAAGCCTCTTCACCATAACCTAATAAGGCAGTAATTACTCGATATCCACAATTACCATCAGCTTTTACATCAGTTATGTCAACAATAAATTTATGCATAAATGGATGAAATTGATCGAGCATAGGAACCCTCCGGTTTTTCATGAGAATAGCGGATGAGGAACTGCACTGTTTCGGGGTAGAGCAACTATTTTGCACATAATGTAACTCATCCACATACTCGAAGTAAGACGAGTCCCTTCTTGTAGACCGTTCGTGCTTTGTGACGTTCTTCTTCTGAGCACCTTTTGTTTTGACCTTATAAGGGAGAGGACACATGGAATTCAAATCAGGGTATGCAATTTCTTTAAGCTTAGACTTTAGTGTCATTTTTCCACACAAATCAAGTATTTCAATACAATTAGATATGACTTCGATCTCATCCGTTATGCTTACTTGGTATTCATCTGTACCATTGTCACAATAGTTTAATCTCTGCCAAAACATATGAACAGTGGTAATTGGAATGCTCCAAATAACATACTTAGACAGCTCACATGCACAAGGCAAACCATACATTTTTCTCAGCACATATCCACAACGAGATGGGTTTTTTTCCAGCATAATACACCCGCTCATTCTCAGCAGCAATTTGATTTAACGCATACCTGAACACCATGCCAATAAGTCTCTTGTATAACGTAACTTTAAAAACATGTCCAACCACATGTGTACTTCTTTCCAAAGATGCCTTGATTTCAGTATGTTGCAAGGTGACCATATTGTTCATCGCATCCCAAACCGTGCACAAATCACCAACATTATTCTGTAGTAGCCGCTTTAAAGTCCAATGGGCAGACTCAACCCTGCAAGTTATGATATGAAGATAGTTCATTTGAAAGACTTTAAACGTATGCAAATGATAATTTAACCAATGTCTTAAGCGAAATTTACCTGTTTGTTGTTGTATTTCCAAAATGCATGACTTTGCTTGTCCATGCTATCACAAATTTTTCTTTGTGAGGGTTCAACCAAGTGTCCTTCATGTAATCAATAAATGTTGGCCACGGAGTACATGCAACCTCAAACTTCATAACACAATCATCAAATTTCTTCTCATTAACACATTCAACAACACTTGCCCATGCATCCATGACATAATTCCATGCATTCTGCTGCCGAATATAAGTTTTACATTTTGCCTTCACATTCTTGTCAATATGAAACCTACACAATAAATTGGTTGCCTCTGAAAAACGGTTTCGACTGCATTCATCAATGCTAAATCTTTATCCGTGTCAATCACCTTAGGGAAAAATTCACTTTTAAGAAAAATCTCTCTAAACCGTTCAAAGGCCCACACAACATTACTTATACGTTCCGCCTCTAAATAGGAAAATGCAGCTGAGAATGTCATCCCAGTAGGTGTCACACCAACAATGTCAAGTAAAGGTAGTCTGTACCTATTTGTTGTGTATGTATTGTTTATCAAGAACACCATATGATATGCATTATTCAATTGTACTGCATCCGGATGTGCCCAAAACAAGTCACATACAATACATTCATCCTTCAATCTATGCCAATGAATATACATGTCACGTTTAAGAAGTTTCATTGGCTGTTGCATTTCAGTATTATTACCTCTTGTACGCGTGCGGTATGCATATCTTGCATTGTATACTTGATTCAAACTTGTGCAATTATTGGCATTGTGCTCCTTCAAAGTTAGCAGAATATTCTTTGGTTTCACCATCGACCTTGTCATATCTGCAATAATGATCTTCTCCTCCTCAGTTAGTCGACCAGTGTATGGGTGTCCACAGAATGACTTAGCCAAAGCATGATTATGATTGCCACATATTAGCTTCACCATCCACCTTTGACCTCCCGGAATTGGTTTGCCTCGCAGCTTAAAAGGACACTCGCATTTTCTAGTGCTAGTGGTCGAATGAGTCAAACCTTTTTTCCATTGTCTATATTTTCCACCCCTTTCACAACCAATTAACACAAATGACGTCCTTCCTATTTTTCCAGTTTTACTGTCACTCCTCATTATAACCCCTACAAAACCAGTCTCAAATGCAACCGCACGAGCCCATTTCAATACCGCATCACGGGATTCAAACACCTACACAAATGGATAATTCATCTTTAATCTTCTTAATTTAATCATTTAACAACTTTAACTACATTCAAAATCACATAAATACCTCAGTCGTGTTGAATGCTGCAAAACAATCAACTACACAATCATTGTCTTCAAACGCATCAAGGTCCGCTCCGATGTCTTCATCCATATAATTTTTTTCTGACAAAATACTTTCATATATCCACTCATCGGTGTCCATCCTAACAACTACAAATTTTATTTAATCATTACTAAAAACACACACAAATAAATCACCATTTACATAACCAATCCATAAATTAACATTTTTTAAATAACTCATTAAAGTCTAAAGATCACCATTTACATAAACAATCCACAAATTTCTAAATTGTATTTACTCACTCAAATAATTTCTAAAATTAAACTTAATTCTAATTGAATCCAAAATTTGACTTTCCATATTTAGTCACTCAATTAATTATTAAAACTAAGGTGAATTTTCCTTAAATACATGCTTTAACCATTTTTTTAAATTTTTTTTGACAAATTGATGATTTAATACCATACGGATTACCCAATCCGTATGAACCATAAGGATTGGGTAATCCATATGGAATTTACGGATTACCAAATCCGTATGGTCCATACGGATTACCAAATCCGTATGGTCCATACGGATTACCAAATCCGTATGAACCATACGGATTAGGTAATTCATAAATCCCATACGGATTACTGAATCCGTGCGACACACAAAATCAAAAACCACCCACCTATGCAACCCTGACGCCACTTCACGACTCCGACGACCACCACCACGCCACAACTCCGACGAAATCAACACAATGCCACCGAAAACCACCAATGCACAGCGTTTCCAGCAACGCCAATGGCACCAAAATGAAGTGAATAAAAGGGGAAAGCTGCAACCAACGTAAATTGTACCATAAATATAAGAGGAAAGCTGTCAGGGGTATTTTTGGGTTTTCAAAAAATTAATGGTGTAGAAGCTGTTGCCTGAACTATATTGGGCCAATTATCTTACTTAGGAATGGGATTAACGTCCTACACCAATTATTTTTCCATACACCTAACATCAAATAGGTGTCGAACTTGTGACATTCCAATTACAAGCACAATGCTCTAACCAACTTAGCTACTAAATCATTCATGTTAAAAGCTAATTAATATTTTTATATATAACATTACAAATTACAATGCATATTTAATACACATAAATTTACATAATAATTTTTATAATAATTAATTTTTATCTAATAATATTTTTTTACATATATAAATTTCTAAAGTATATGAACCTATTATTTTATAAAATTAAATTTTCTAATGTATATGAACCTAATATTTTTTATTCAAACCTATGATTTTTAATTAAATCATGATTTTTATTTTAAATTTATTGTTATAAAATGTGCATTATTCAATAAAAATATATATTATTAGATAAAATCATGGTTTAATTATAAAATATATACATTTTTAGAACAATAGGATTAAAGGTGAGAATACATTCTTATGAGTTGCATGTTATCCAATGTGTGGGTGATTTATAAACTTTTGGTGTTTGATGTCTTGACAGGCTGTTATTGAGAATAGATTCTTAAAGCAACAAATATTTCTGATCTTGAAAAGTATTGTCCACCTCATTGTGTACTTGGAGTAACACTTCCACAATTCACTTGAACATGATTGGAGAAAGACCAAGTCTGAAGATCGAATTGTTGGAGCCCATTTCTTCAAGTGGTATTTGTATTTGTCCTTGCCATGTTGGTGTTGATAAGCTTGTTGAGTGCATGCAGGATTTAATTGCTTTGCTTGTAGTGTGGCCCTTGTCATTATTAGCAGTTTACAGTTACAACATCATATGGTTTGGGTTTTGGAAAAATTTTATTTGTAAGGACATATGGAAAGCAACATTAAAATGTTGATATATTTTAATGTGGAAATTTGGTTTGTCAATTATTATTACCGTTTACATTTGCAAGCCTCATGGTTTTACAGTTTATATATGTAATTTTGTCTCTAAATTTGTGAAGAGATATGGAAAGAAACATTTTAATGTCTTGAATATTTTTTTAAAACCCAATAATTTGTTGAATCTAATCACAAATACAAATGGGTGTTTGAATTGATTTTAATTTAATAATAATAATAATAATTTAAAATATATACAAATAGGTGATTTTTTTATATTATATATAAAAAGTTTAAAATATATACCAAAATAATAATAAAAAAACAATTCTACTATGGTTCCTCTAAGCAAACCATCTTTAAAAAGTTCCAAATCAAAGTCAGTCCTAATTGTAACCGTGTGTGAATAGATGTTAATCAAAGTCGGTTTTAGCTGTAACCGTGTTTGAATAGCTCTTAAACAAAGTCGGTTCTCCATGTAACCGTGTTTGAATAGCTCTTAATCAAACACTGTTCTCCTTGCAACCGTGTTTGAATTGATCTTATCCACTACGGTTACCAGCAAGAACCGTAGTCGAATAGCTAATTTTTTTTTTTGGAAGGCAAACTTAATCAAAGACGGTTCCGTCAGCAGAACCGTAGTTGAAATGACTTTTTCAAAGACGATCCCCAGACCGTAGTTAAAATATGAATCTTTTCAATGACGTCTATATCTACAACAGTCATATAACCGTCGTTGTAATACACTAAGAACCGTAATAAATTGACCCCCTTGTAGTAGTGCAAGTTCTTTGTGAACACGCCCGCGGCTAGACCATAATGTGTTGTGTTTGCTAGCTCTTCTTATTACTTCAGAAGTGTCCCTGTGATGCATCAAAAACCAAAGTAAATTACTAACATTATTCATATAATTTTTTTTACACTATCAACTAATAATAAACTTAATATATATATATATATGTATATATAAATAATAATTTATAATTAAACAAGAATGTAAAATCCTTTACACTATTTATACATAAACTATTTACTCTTTATTTAGGCAAGTTATGAAATATATATCAACATTGTTTTTGAGGAAATGAATATAATATTAATATTAATACATTACAAATGTGAAAAGGCGAGTCTTAAAGTTCTGTAAGTCATACTTGAATTTTAGTATGGTTTAGACTAGGCTTTAGACTAGGCCAAAGATCTCATCTTTTGCTATCAGCATATCATCTTGATCAATGACTTGATCGAGTTTGCCAATCATTGTCAAATGACCTTATCAATATGTCTGGTAAAGCACTAAGAAATATCAACACCACCTTAACATTTGAGAAGACCGTTGGTTGGACAAAGAAACCTTTTGTCTCACCGCCACATTCCAGATTAACATTGGGTTCAATACCTGATCTAATGTATCGGAGGATTTTCTCAAACTGTTCTGAATTAATATGGGAAATTCTCACAACAGACAGTAAAAGGTAAACATATATATCAAATCATTTATTGCATCTGGCCAATTTTCATTAAATAATTTCATAACAATATATATATATATATATATATATGTATGGATATATATAATTCATCTATTTTTTCATTTTCATTTGTTTTGTTTTTTGG
Organism: Glycine tomentella; assembly: GCA_007407185.1. Classification (NCBI taxonomy): domain Eukaryota; kingdom Viridiplantae; phylum Streptophyta; class Magnoliopsida; order Fabales; family Fabaceae; genus Glycine; species Glycine tomentella. Next base: position 643,082 of record PYAF01004259.1, on the reverse strand, counting down.
TAAGTTGTGTTTAAATTTAATAAAATAGTAGTAATACAACGTTGATCGTTTAAACAGTAAAAGAAATAATGTCATGGGAATTATGACAACAATAAACCCGTAAATCTATATTCCAAATTCCAAATCATGCTTTGTCCAAGAAAAAGAAATGATGACAACAATAAGCCTTTTGTCCGTGAATGGAAACTAATCAATCCAAATTCTAAATCATGCTTTGTCCAAGAAAAAGAGATATAATTTTTTTAAAAAAAAAATATAAAAACAAAAGCTTATGATTTTTAAAGTTGATAATCAAAATAAAAAATTATTAATTTATTTATCAACTAAAAATAACATTAATTATTTTTTACATCGAATATAAGTATTTGAAAGTTTAGAATTGCTCAATCAATTAATTAAGTTAGACCTATTTGATAAAAATAACATTAATTATAATTTTTAAAATCGGACTATCCAATTCAACTGGGACCTGTTCAGCTGATCAGTCTTGAGACACTAAAAAAATTAAAACATTCAAGAACCGGTCAAATCGACAAAGAGCTGGGGTTGAACCAGTCTTTCTTAATTCTTTTTTGTTTATTTTAGTTTTTTTAAATTGCTTTATTTAATCTAAAATATTTTTAAGATAAATAAAAATACATTATTAAATATTTCAAATATAAATTATTTTCTCAACCATTGTTAGTTTTTATCTTATAAAACATATAATTTAATTATCTATACTAATTTATATTTTTAATCCTAATTTTTAATTATACATTATTTTATTACTTAAAATATTATATAATATTAAAAATTATGAAATCTACAATTTAATTAAATTAAACTATTTAATTTTAAATCAATATCTTTTACCGATTCAGTCATAATCCTGTTTTAAAAACATCACGATAGATAGATATTTACCTGGGGACCTTGTTCCACTCCCTTCTTAAATGGATCACAAACAACACGTCTCAAAGCAGTTGCTTTCGCTTTCTCCAAAAACTCATCATATATACGTTCATGCACGTATAAGTACGTGACCCGGCACAATAGCATTGACCCTAATAATAACATTATGCTAATAATAACTATCTTACTTATTCACATGTGCTGGCCCTAGCCCTTAGGGAATTGAAAGTATGTAGCATAAATGGAATGAACCTGATTGAAGAACAAAGTGTGCGAGTTCCACTGCCTTGTCAACATCAGCATCCTCACACACTATGAATGGTGATTTTCCTTCTAGTTCCACTATCACAGGCTTAAGATTGCTCTTTGCAGCCAATTGGTATATGATTTTTCCCATTTTAGTTGATCCAGTAAAAGCGAGCTACAAAGATCCACAAGAATGATTGATTAGTCGATCATCCTAATTAATCAACATGATCCACTACTACAAATAGGCCCTTCAATGACATAAAAGCAACGACGGTTGTTTCATAACCGTCTTCGTATGTGAGGCGGTGACATTTTTACAAATAAATGAAAGTTTACAAGGACGGCTTTCAAGAAACCGTTGTAGAAGGGTCATAAAAAAGACGGTTATACAAAGACTGTCGTAGTTTTTGCCTCATACAAAGACGGTTTTTGGGTAACCGTCTTTGTTTTATTTGTAATTTCAATTAAAAAATGTTTTTGGATACAAAAACGTTGTGCCCTAGCTAGTCTTCTCTTTCACACCATCGTCATTCCCTCTCTCTTTGTCTCTGTCTCGCCTTGTCACGACCTCTCTCTCACACCCTCAAAGCCTTCTATCTTGGGGTCTCCGTCCATCCGGTGTTGTTGTCAAAGCTGTCCGTGTGTCTATTGGAAAGCATGCCTCTTTACTCGAAGCTCTCTCACTCTCAGGGAAGGTAAGAATTCTGTCTCACTCTCAGACGTCTGATCAGTTTGCGAAAATGTTGATTGGTACAAAAAATCTTTTTTGTCAAACACACCAAAGTAAAAAAATTCTCTTTTCTAAAAATCTTAAAAATAAATTTTATTCTTATTTGTATTTTTTGTTTATAATTTTTTTGTGTTTACAAGGGATAAAAAGAGAAAAAAAAAATGTAAAGTAAAACAGATGATGCGGTTAATAAAAAAATTATAACACAACTTTTTCTATTATTGCTCCACTTATAATAGATGGATTAATTGTCTAATTCTCGCTCAAAAGATAAATTTTAATGTCTCACATATATACAGAGAAGAAAATACTTATGCTGATATGCTTGTCTTCTATGGTCTTAGAGTGGACAAAATTTTGTTTGGTGGAATTCTCTTCCTGATTTCATTAGGAAACACTTTTTTAGGAATAGGCTTGACGTTCCCAACTGCAGGTTCTTAGTGTTGGGATGTCTATCCCTACCTTGTTACTCTTGCACACCCTTTTGCTTAAAAAAAAATTGATTATGTATATGCTGCTTGGATTTCAGTTGCAAAAGCTTCAATATGTATTTTTTTAATTCTTAAAGCAATAATTTATTCCTTCTTCATAATTTTTGTGAATAACCTAAGTCATTCTCAACACCTTCACAAAGAGTCATTCAACTCAAACTACATTGGTGTTTCTCAATACTTTTCACCAAGAGTCATTCCGATCAAACAGTATGTTGTTTCTTTTTGTTATGCATTAGATGTGTCGCAATGTCCCACATCACATTTTTCAATTCCTAAGGAGCAACTTATTTACTACTTGTTGGCCAAATTCATTTGATATTAATTGATCTTATTTTAAGATGGAATCTAACATGCTATAAGACTCTATATATACCTCATCTCCATGTTCTAAATCAATCTTTGATGAAAGTTGGTGACACAAGGAATTAATTGTCCATACAACTACCAACATGTAGTAAAAAAAATAAGGATCTTACATCAAGTAAGACAAGTTCATTGTTATTCAGATGGACACGTATGTATTTAAAGGATTACCTTGTCGACATCTATATGATTGGCAAGAGCTGAACCAGGAGTTGGACCAAAACCAGACACAACATTTAGAACCCCTGGTGGAAGACCAGCCTGTGACAAAATATGCATTTTAGATAGACTACAATCCGATGCAACATAATCAGTGTTCTTTAATTTGAACGTACCCATTAGGAGTACCTCATGAAAAAGCTGTGCAGCTAATAAATCAATCAAAGGTGTTTGCTTAGCAGTCTTTACTAAGAGAGTATTACCACATGCTAGTGCAGGCCCAACTTTGAAAGCAAACAACAATTGAGGAAAGTTCCAAGGTATGATTTGTGCTGCAGCCCCAATGGTTCATGCAATGTCTGTGCATGATAATTCCCGTCAGCTTGAACCGTTAGACCATGAATTTTATCTGTCCAACCAGAATTAATTAAGGGTGGAAATCATCATAAAAATCACTTAATCAAGTATATGTAAATGAATAAAGAGTTTAGTTTCTATGCATACCTAAAATCGTTGCTGATATGACTTTATAAAAGTCAACAAACTTATCATAGATGACATTTTGTAATTGAATTATTATGTAAAAATCTTTACACTATCAATACATACAGTATTTACTCATAAATATGTACATAAATAAACATCTTATATGGGTCTCACTGGTCTCTCTTACCAGCATAGTAATGAAACAGACGTACAACCAATGGTAATTCAACTTTGGCTGCCTGTTCATAAAGCTTGCCATCATTCCATGTTCCCAGTGTTGCAAGCTCATCACTGTGTTTCTCAATCATATCAGGAATGCGCCTTAGTATCCGTGATCTTTCCAGCAGGGTGACACACATAAATATCAAACATCTAATTAAAATAAATGGGCAATATCTGTGGTTTGGTTTGAAACCACAATTGTTGCTTCATCATCTACATTTTCCTGCAGTTTTCTATAATTTTAATAAGAATTCAACTAGAATGTGCTCACTGTGTATAGTGACTTGATCAGCTATATTATCCAATTATGAGTTGCCATATATGATAAAACCATTGATATTTTAATAATTGCTTTAAAAGCTATATCAATAACACTTTGTAATTGATTGAGAGTATACAAATCTTTCCACTATAAAGTTTTTTAATAGATGCATTAGAATTGAAATTGCAATTTGAAACCATGGTGTGATGTAGGAGGGTAAGACTAGGAAGCAGGGGAAGTTCATACATACGGGGTCATCTTTGTCCATGGTCCCTCGTCAAAAGCCTTTCGAGCTGCAGATACTGCAGGATTGATATCCTCTTGGTCACCTTCAGCAACATTAGCAATCACTTCCCCTGTTTGGGTCATATGTAGCAAATTTTTTTCCTATTGACCAATAAATTGTTCACCTGAGATTTCACAATACACAAAGTTACATCACACAAGAATTAGAAGTATTAAACCACATGAACCTGATGCAGCATCCACAAATTCTCCATTTAATACATTCTTGGTGTATCTTATTTCGACAGACGAAAGAAAAAGAGAATGAGTTACGTTTAATAGGACCAACCTATATTACATTTATCTACATCCCATGGCAGAATTATATGAATTTCCTCTGAATCTCAGTTCATTTTTCCATTTTGTGGTGCCACAATAGCAGATGAACAATTTTCTTTGGTTGCTCCACAGTGTACTCTACATCTTAAATGAGTTCTTTTATCTGGACTATGATTTTTTTAAAATAAAAAATAAGATGGCAAGGCTCTTGATTGAACGTTTTTAACTTAGTTTTGGTCTTAGGCAAATAATTGGACTTAATTGATAATTGTTGTTTATTTTCAGATTTTGTGCTTACTTGACCTATCTTTTTTGTACATGACCTATTGGATTGTACAAAACCCCAAATGGAGCATATGAGTTTTCCCTGAAAAGCTAAGGAAAAGAGTTACAATTTTGTCAGAGAGATAAGCATGGACCAATTCCTGCAGTTTTTATAGTCAAATTAGACTTGAAAGTCAGAACATCTGCACTTGAGGTTTGTGCTATGAGTTTAGATTTTGATTGATTTAATTAGCATAATTAGTTAGTTTAGATGGGCCTAATCAGAGCCCATCCCTTAATTCTGTCTGTTCAATAACTATATATTAGTGTAGCTAGGAGTTATTGGAGGGCACACAGACACATAAAAAAACAAAATTTTTAGCTTCTTGTGCAAGTTTTCACAATTATTTTTTTTCTTCTCTTTTTCTCTCAACTGTTCTTCATTGTTCTTTATTTTTTATTTATCTTATTCCTTTCAACTCTGTTCTTCTATTTTTCTCACACAAATTTTCTGGCTCTTCCATTGATAATGATCATGGAATGCTAAACAATCAATCAATCCAATGATCCAGTCCAAGCAAAAAGAATTTGAGTTTTGGTTTGATATTCTAATTTATGTGTGAATGTTCATCTTCTTCTTCAATCTTCTTTATGATTTTCATGATTATGAATATGTTTAGGATTGAAAACAAATTAGGTTATAGATTTATTTCCTAATTTTGAATTTTAATCATAGATTGTTTGGTGATATTTCAATTCGGTTTGTGAGTTCAATTGATTTAGGAGTTAAATCGATTGAACTGCTTCTAATGATATTTAATGAACCTTCATAATATGATCATTATATGAGAACTATGATAATTTACATTGTTTGATTTGGTGAATTGGATTGATATTCTTGAATTTGTTTTTAATACATCTTTTATCAATTCTGTTAGTTTCTGTATTTTCTTTAATTCATATTTGTGTTTCTACAATTTTTGTTCATTGTCTGTGAACTATTTGATAAAATTCTCGTGCTGTTTATAAGTGGATTAAGTCAGGAACCAAATTCGATTGTATCTCTGAATCGACCTAGGTTAATCCTGTGTTAAAATTATCTTAGTTTTATTTGTTTTTTAACAATTCGATAGTCGTTATCAACTCTCCTAATTTTATTTCTTGTACAATTCTATATAAATGCATAACAAAGAAGAAAAAAATTGCACTTGGAATAAATTTGAATTGTTTGCACTCTGAAGTTTGAACATAAAGAATATTATAGTTTTAACATTCTGTATAATAATCACTTAGCCTAGACTTTTTCTTTATGCTTGCAGTGTTACCTTTTTCTTTAATAACTTATACAAAAAGGGGCGAGGAGCTTGGCCAATATTGCAATTCCATATGTTCATTTTCAGTACATATAATTCAAGGGGAAAGCAAGAATAGATAACATAAGTCTTGAATTCAAAGAAAATATCCACAAACATGATATCCAAAGAAACCACAAAAAAGAGCTTAAAGTAGAAAACTTATCAACGATTAATAGACAACATTTTGATAAATAGTTTATTTAGTTTATTTTGTTTTATTCTATTTTTTTTACCTAATGTGTGAAACAAGAAGCAAAGAGCCAAGGAAGAGAATCTGTGTGCTGCCATGATAGAATAGTTTATCTCCAACTTAAGTGATGACTTCCAAGACATAAATGTTTAGATTTGATCGTTTCTGGAATGCAAACTTCAAGACTACATGAATTGTGGTTTGAAACTCAAATAGAAAAATGGAAAAGATTAAGGAATGATTAGGAATGACGCCACGATCCACAAACGGAACGATAAGTCGTAGGAGGATTCGCCACGAAGGAAAGCTTCTTTGACAAGAATCAACTTGGTTTTAATCAAGAACCAACAAGAGGCTAAGTTCTCAATTCAAGAAAAAGCTTAATTTCATTAATCAAAGTTAACCAAAAATAACAAAGTCTGAGTATTTATATGGCTAGGCCTATAATTAAACACCTAAAAGCGTAAGTTTGGGCCTATTTGCGAAAATATCAAAGTCCAATACAAAAATATATAGAAGCACTATGATTTTAACCGAAATAATCGATTAATACGACCCATAATCGATTAAAACAGAGCGTTCCAGCATCACTTATCTATCATACCCATCCTGGCTACACCCATCCCGGCTACACCCATTCCGGCTACAACCATCCCGGCTACAACCATCCCGGCTACAACTATCCCAGCTACAACCATTTCGACTACAACCATCCCAGCTACAACCATCTCGGCTTCGCCCAAGTCCCCTACAACACCCATCTCGGCTATCGAAAGCCTTCTCACTAAATTCACCTCAATTTTCCAAACACCAACCCGACTTCCCCCACCACACCAGATAGTACATCATATCAGTCTCCAACTAACAGCCAGTCCGATCAATGTTCGCCATATAGATACTCAACATTGTGTAATCGATTACAGAAATGTTGTAATCAATTAAAACAGACAGACAGATAGCACTAACTTGTGCAATCGATTACAGAAATGTTATAATCGACTAAAACAGATAGCACTTGCTTATTACAACAGACAAGACTTTTGATGTGATCTTGAAAGGCTGGGGTTCTAGCTCTTACCATCGGTCTTTCGAGCTCACCAAAGGAAGTGTTTCAAGCTCTCCTTCTAAACCTTTAACTTGGAATGGATGTTCATCATCATGATCCTTAGATAGCGCTTTATCATTAAGCCTCGTTGTAACTACCAAGTATTAATGTTGTTTTGTTTTAGAAACAAAATTGCACAAGCAAGCTTTCTAGAACGTAGAAAAAAAACAATTCTTGTTTGTTGTACCATGTTTTCCTTGTCATCCTCCTAAGTTCTATGTCTCTGACCCGTAGCATTATTAGTATTTCAACAAATTGAATGATGAAAGCTAACCTGTCCTTATCCGAGTCCAATTTCATCAATTCGGTCCATGATTCATGCTTTCCACTTACCATCACGTTCAATTTCAGGAAGGGATTACCAAAAAATTTCATCCTAATTAATTTATGCTGATTTTCACTTGAAAGTTGAAACTTATCAAGAGTAGTGAATGGTACAAATATTCTATCCTACAGCAACAGTGTCATTCCAGTATCCAAGTTTGTGCTTGAGGGAAACTATATAAATTACACAAGCATCAAAATTCATCCGGTATAATGTTCAGGTACCAAATCTATCTTATTAGAGTGACTTCACATTATTTATGCATGCCATTCCCTCAGCGGAAAAGGATATGATAGCCACGTAGGATTTCGGTCATAATTACAAAAGGACTCTTAAAGAACAAAACCATAGCTAGCAGTTTGAGCAATTCACAGCCATGCAGGTTTCTTCACTGGTGAAACCACAGCTTTCACTTGCAGGTAATTGTTGAGGCTGTAGATACCCTTCTCCCTGCCAGTGCCGCTCATTTTGTACCCTCCAAAAGGAATTGCAGCATCAAAAACATCAAAGCAATTGATCCACACAGTTCCAACTCTCAGTGCACGCATCAAAGTGTTGGCTGTGTGCACGTTCTTAGTGAAAACACCAGCAGCTAGACCATAATGTGTTGCATTCGACCTTCGAATTACTTCGTCAATGTCCCTAGGATAATGCAAAAATAATTATTTGAACAAAATTAGAATAATGTTCAGTTAAAAGATTCATTGTTGTTCCTCATTAATGTTTAATAACATTTTGCACTGGTCTACATTAAACATTGATACCAGGAAGTTTTAATCAAATGTTGCAACATTGTAAAACAAAGTGTCATTGACACTCCCTAATATATATTTTTTTCCTACACATTATCTTTGGTTAAAATTCATGTGAATCCTATTAGTTTGAAAATTGGACCCACAAAACGAGGAAGGTTACCAACATATATTTAATTAAATCTTCATGAATATCACCCAATAACAAGTATAGTAGAGTGCATTCAGATGGGAAACAAAAATTGAGAATTGAAGTTTCACTCACTTGAACTTCAAGATGGTTTGTACAGGGCCAAAGATTTCATCTTTTGCTATCAACATGTCATCCTGATTATTAGCACGGGTTAGAAAATGCTTCAAGGTATTTGAAGATTTTGCGAATCACTTGTGCTAATTTGTCAATACCTGAACATTTGAGAAGACAGTGGGCTGGACAAAGAAGCCCTTTGAGCCAATTCTGTCACCCCCACATTCAAGGGTGGCCTTGCTTTCAATACCAGACTTTATGTACCCAAGTACTTTCTGAAATTGTTCCACATCAATCTGAGATTTTCCCCAAACGCCAGGAACAGTGTTAGTTTGTTCCATCATAGTAACATAAGAATATAAAAAAAAAAAAAAAAAAAAAAAGAATAGTAACATAAGAATGTAAACTGAACAACAAAGTAGAAGGTGTTCTGTCAAACGTTAATTTCTCATTTTCAAATACATTGAACTCAAATACTACTCACTGGTAACTGTAAAAGGAACAAAAATAATAAGAAAGAACACAATCAATAGTATGCTGCCTTTAGAGTACTAGCAAAACACTCCTTTAATATTCTTTTTCCGACACACTATCTATGCTTGATTAAAAGTCATGTGAATTTCAGTGGTTTGGGAATAGGACCCAAGAATGGGAATGAGACTAACATATTTAGTGGAACTCACATAAATTTCACTCAACAAGAAAGAGTGTTTTAGAAAGAGAATGTTAGAGTGTGTTGCTAACATTTGTTATATGAACTTTGAAGAGAAAAACTACCTGAGGACCTTGTTCGACACCCTTTTTGAAGGGATCCCCAACAACACGTTTCAAAGCACGAGCCTTTGCTTTCTCTAAGAACTCATCATAGATACGCTCATGTACAAAGGTACGAGACCCAGCACAGCAACATTGCCCCTATAAAAAATCCAACATAAATCATAAGCATATTCTTCACACATGCATATCTAGATTCAACTTCAAGAAAGCTGATGAGAGTTGGTTGGAACAAACCTGATTAAAGAACAGAGCAAAGTGTGCAAGTTCTACAGTCTGATCAACATCAGCATCCTCACACACTATGAAAGGAGATTTCCCTCCAAGTTCCAATGTCACAGGCTTCAAATTGCTTCTCGCGGCCAATTCAAGTACAACTTTTCCAGTCTCGGTAGATCCAGTGAATGCTAGCTGCAAAAGAACAAAAGATGCTGAACTTTGATATAATATTTTGACATTAATGGTTGAATTTTACCAGAATAACATTAAGTAAAGGAAAGGGTAATCCAATAATAAGCAAATGCAAGCGGGCACTTTCTTGCATAAGATGCCTTAATATCTAAAGCTATTAAGAGGAACTTAGTAATTAGGATTTTAGGAAGATGAATCAAATTATGTATATTAAAGATAAAAAAAAAGGTTGAAAATGATAGTCTGTCTTGCCTTCTTTCGCACTGATCAATTCCAAGGTTAAGACAGCCATTTTCATTTTCCCTTGAATTGGGGTGAAGAATTTTTAAACAACTTTTTTCATATAAAATTTATGTGGAAATTTTTTATCCTAATTTAAGGGGACACCAAAATGACCATACATCATATACAGCAGTGCACAGATAAGTACTACTCTCCCCTGACAAAAAAGGATAGTACCTTAACTGGGGTTTCAGACCAATCATTCTGGCAAATATTATGCATATGGAAGCACACCAAATAATTTTAGCAACCTAAATCCTAGAGATATCAAACCAGATTCACTCTTGATGCTCTACAATGTGCCACATAGATGCTTGGTTCTTCAAAATACCTTGTCAACATCCATATGACTTGCTAGAGCTGCACCAGCAGTTGGACCATAGCCAGAAACTACATTCAAAACACCTGGTGGAAGACCAGCCTGCCAAAAAGGGTTCACACTGAGTTAAACTAAGTACAAAACACAAATGTAACTTAAATATTCCTTTAGAATCTGAAGTTACCACATTATCATGTCACAAAAATTGATGTTAATTCTTAAACTACTGCAACGATATCCCAAAATTAAAATATAACAGTCGAAAACCTAATGGTAGAAGAAAAAGACATTGCCATGAGAAAGTATCCTGCAATATCAACTCTAGAAGATGAAGATCTCTTGAAGGCATTAGTTATCAGTTACTTATGATGCTTTTTATAACCAAATTAAATCCATAAGCTGTACCAAATAGGTAGAATTCCACTTAATTTTATTTGATTATTTATTTTCCACAAGTAGGTAAAATTGTAGAAATATAATGAAGTATCACAAGAGCAATGTTTTTGGGAGATATACATGCAACAATGGACTAAACTAGCAAGTACATGGTTGATATCTTGATGATAACAGTCTAATTGTGTATTAGGAAAAGGAGGGTGAGAGAGAAAAATCTATGAGCTCACCTCATGAAAAAGTTTTGCCACATAGAGAGCTGTTAAAGGTGTTTGTTCAGCAGTCTTAAGGATGACAGTATTTCCACATGCAAGAGCTGGTCCAACTTTCCAAGCAAACATGAGGAGAGGAAAGTTCCAAGGTATGATTTGTCCTGCAACACCAATTGGTTCATGCAATGTCTCCACATGATAATTTCCATCAGCAGGCACTGTCAGACCATGGATTTTATCAGCCCAACCTGCAATAAAAGAAAATTGTTTGGAACATATCAGCAAGTTGTCTTGAAAAAGATAAAACAAACACTTTTGATTGCAGTTAGTACTGAACCTACCAGCATAGTAACGAAACAAACGCACAAACGTTGGTAATTCAGAAGTGGCCGATTGTTCATAAGGCTTTCCATTGTTCCATGTCTCCAGAGCTGCAATTTCATCACTGCGTTTCTCAACCAAATCAGCAAAGCGCAGTATTATCTGGCATCTTTCCTGAAGAAGTTGTTAACAAATCATTGTTATATTTCACATGAATTTAATATTTATGTACTGTAGCATAAAATGTCAACCAACTAAAAATATGGTAAGTTTGACTTTTAAGGTAGTTATGACAAAATTCCACCACTTTATCAACTTGACAATTTGTGATTGAATGACCGTGTAATAACTTTCTACAATGTCAGTGCATAGGTTATTTACTCTCAACCACTTTATCATCCACGGCAATTTGTGATTAAATGATAGTGTAATAATCTTTTACGTTGTCAATGCATAGATAATTTACTCTGCACTAATTCAGTTTTCTTCAAGCAAAGGGAAAAGACTGGAAAATTTAAATGCCTACATAAGCAGTCATTTTTGGCCAAGGTCCTTCATCAAAGGCCTTGCGAGCTGCTGATACTGCACGGTTGATATCTTCTGCATCACCTTCAGCAACATGAGCAATCACTTCTCCTGTGCGCGGGTCATATGTTGGAAACGTTTTCCCTGAGACCGTAAGAAATGGAAAATGAAACCCCTTATAGAATTTTTTTTCAAGTAGCAAACTAAGCAAACCTGGTTAAATTCAAACCAGACAAACCTGAAGCAGCATCCACAAATTGTCCATTTATCAAATGCTTAGTGTATGTTATTGGAACTTGTGGAGTGATTAATTCCTCAACTGCTGCTGCAGTGCTGAATCTGTTAACGTTTCCCCACTTGCCAGAGTTTCTCCCTGTGGGAACAAAAATCATGTGGGAGTTTTATGCAATGAATTGAAGACAGCATTCTGATGAGTAATAGTCATTGCAAAGCTCACATTATATAAGAAATACTCAAACTAAGATAAATTATAGAATTAAAAAGCAAAAAAAATAAATTACAAGCAGGTGATAAAAGTTAATAACCACTTGGTATGTTTGAATAGAAAGAAAGACAGAATATATACAATAAAAAAATATCTTTTTGTTTAGTTGGAAAAAAGTGAAACGAAAATAGAGAGAAAAAATTATTTTTAAAACAACAACTTAGAACTTTTTTCCTTCTCATTCTCTAGCTAATTCAAATATTTTCTAGACAAAAATTTGAAATATTAAAAACAACTTAGAACTTTCTCTTTTCCCTCTTTTTCTTTCCATATCCTAACCAACATAAATGATTTGATTGGTATGCTAGACAAAAAATTAAGAAAGAAAGTTGAAATGATGGAAAATAGAAGACAAAAGAAATTGAATTTTTGTTTTAAAAAGTCAATTTTTCTTTCTTCTTCTTTTTACTTCCTCTCCACCCAAACAATTGAAAATAGTAGTACGTTTTTATGTGTTTTCTTTCCTCTTATCGAAACATACAAAAAAAAGAAAACTTTAGTTGGGTTTAAAAATGGAATCTATAGTCACACAGTTCGTGTCCTGTACTTTGATGAAGGCAGAGAAGCAGAAAACATGCAAACTGAGAAACATTTAGCTATCCAGATTATCCACTATAGTACATCCACCACTTCAAATATGCCAAATCCATACAAATCCCATAAACTAATAGTGATCAAAAAGCAAGAAGAGGCTGCAAAATGTAGAATATAAGGAAGTAAATAGGTCACGAGTTCGAATCCCTCCCACTAATATTTCTAACAAACTAATATTTGTCAATAAATAAAATAAAAAAAAAAGATAGAAAGAGAATAGGTTGGTTACCAAGTGAGTGAAGCAGAGAAGCAGCTTGAAAAGAAGGGGAAGAAGATAGAGAGCGAGAGAGGAGCCAGGAAAGTCTTCGAGTTGCCATGACCAATTGCCAAAGCAAATATCTCCAAATGGTCCAAATGGGTGTTTTCTGCTTCTTCTACTTGGTGATTAGGAGCTTCCCACAAAACCAATGGTATTTTTTCACTTTTAAATTCTGTCTGTAACCGTCAACTGTCGTTTTTGCCAAAATTTTACGAAACAAATATATATGCAGTAACAGTGAGACCAGCATTTGACGTGTCATTTTGTGGATGATACTGCCCAAACTTTTGGATTTTGAAGATATATATGTTTAGATTCTTGAGAATAATGAATCAACAACTTTTTTTTAGAAGGCGAATGAGTCGACAATTTAACATTTTAATTTTTAACACTAAGTTTTTTTCTTTTTTGAAACCAAATCTTTTATTAGGATGAGATTATTATAGATTATAAAATTCTTCTTAATATTTAAGATTGTTGCAACTCAAGACTCAAGTTTAATTTACCAAGTGATCATAAAATAATTTCATGCGGATAGATTAATTCACGTGTTTAGTGGTATTCAATAAAATAGCTACCATTTAACATTGAAGTTAAATATATTGAAATTTTTATTTATTTTTAAATTCTTGTCGATTAATTTTAAAATACTCATTAATGTTTACTTGATTTTAATACTATCACATAAAAAAAAGATGTTTTCTGCGGCTAGTTTTTTCTGGGTTTGAAAGTTCCATAATTACTCTCTCGCGACAAGTGTCTTTCCTACTTTCTTTGATGTAAAGTAGGTATCTTTCCTCGTTCACTGTAATCTATCACAAATAGAGTTCAATAATTATATGCATTATTGGTAACCCATATTATCCTTAATTCTTCAGTTCAAGAATATGCATTTCTTAGGCTTAAAGAACATTTATTGCTCAGAAGTCATTGTGTTTTTTTGTTTTTTATCCTTTCTTTTTAGGCAAACGTATAGTTCAAACCAGGAATGGATCGAGAGATGTATTAAGGAGAGGTTGATTTTTTTACATAATTATTTAAATATTACTTTTTTGATAAATAATTATCTAAAGAATAATAATTTTCACAAAAATATTTACTATTATTTATATATATATATATATAATTAGAAATGAGATCTATTATCAATAAAAAATTATCAAATAAACAATTATTTTGTGGTTAAAATTAAAAATTCGTAACAGTTATATCACTACTTTTAAAAAAGAAATTGTTCTTCTATTTCAATCTCTATCATTCAAATATGATTTAATGGTCTATAATTTTAATTTTCACACACACATGTTACTCAGAGAGTAAATCAATAAAACTAAAAATGGTTATAAGAAATTCAAATGATGAAATTAACTTAGTTTATATCAAATAAGTTTATTATAAATTTATATTTTTGATTGAAAATATTTAAATATTTTTGAAATTAAATATAACTTAATTTATATATATAAATATATATATATATATATATATATAACGTAATATAATTTAATAAAATATCAATATAATTGTTTAGGAAAAATAAGTTAAATTAAGATTGTTATTGTTATCTTGTGAAATTCAATTCAGTCAAGAGTGCTATTGTTATCTTGTGCTAGCCTAGATCCCAATAGCCCACATAATCCTTTAATTTGACTTACTCCATGTTGTGTCAATAAATTGATGCATAACTCACGGCAAGTGTACCGATCGTTCAAGTAATAATTTGATAAGTAAAGTATCGTCTCCACGAGGATTGAGGCACTAATTCGTTTGTAATTAATATCTTAAAATTGGAATTAATAAAATAGAAATAAAATTGATTTATGATTTTGTGTTGTAAATTGGAATATATTAAAAACAGAATTAATTTTGATTTAAAAGAAGGTTATGCAGTGATGAGAAATAATTGCGGTAAAAGCTCAATCACCTCTGATCCCTACTCGTTTAATTGAATCGATGATTAATTTTAATTATTATGATTACTCAAAGATATGCCTTAATTAATTGGTTAAACCCAGATTCCTCGGTCTTTTTAACCCTTTAATCCTAATTAAGTGTTCTAATCCCTTAGTAACCCCCTTTCGGATTAAGCTTTAAGCTGGCATATGAAAACTTTGCA